>PVJH01005539.1:0-111135 GCA_004026705.1 Nesogale talazaci
TGGATCAGACAGACTTGGCCTGCCCAGGGCCCTGCCTCTTCCACTGGGAGAAGGTGTGTGGTGTGTGATGATTGTGTCTAAATATGTTTAAAAGCTTCTACCAATCATGTGAGATGTCTCAAAAGACATGAAACAATCATAGAAGTTTACTAAACATTTTAAGAAAACTGAAATTTGTATTAGTAATTATAAAACCCACGGTTGTTAGCAAGAGGATTGCTTTAACCACCACACTACCATTCTTTCAGAGTACGACCATATGTCACTCAACATGGTGAAGAGTCAAGGTCCATCTACAATGTTTCAGGTGTCAGAGGATATTGTTCTGCCATGAAAGGAAATGAAATTCTGATTTTTTTTAATGTTTACTCAGAAATATTTTTACTCTTGTGACAAATCTGTGAGATTATGGGCTTTAGAGGTGGTAAACACTGGCCCAAGTTTGCATAACTTGTGAGGTTGTGTGCAGACTTGCCTGAACTTAATACTAGATGACCTTGAACCTCTACTTTGCTACCTGGGGGCCAGTTTTTTTCTCATTTCTGCAATATTTACTCCATGTCTATCCCAGCAGTGTCCCTGAACTTGTGCTTGTTTTTCTGGTTATACAAACATAAATTGGAGCCATAAGTTGAGCTAGAAATCTGAGCATCCATTCCTAACCCTTGAAAAAAAGTACCCCAAATGTCTAGCCCTGCTATGCAGGATTTCTTCCTTTTTTTTTGCTTTCAAGATGTTTTTATTCGACGTTTTTGGCATTCCATGTGAATTTTAGAAACAAATTGTCCATTTCTGCCAAAAAAATAAGCTTGATAGAACTTTGATTTGGATTGTGTTAAACCTATTGATAAATTCAGGAAGAGCTGAGCCCTGGTGGCGTAGTGGTTGAGTGCAGGACTGCAGCCCACGGGCTTGGCAGTTCAAATCCAGTGGCTGCTCTCAGGAGCAGCGCTGGGTAGCTCCCAGGACCACCAAAGGGCAGTGATGCAAAAAAGAAAAATCAGGAAGAATTGACATTTTAAATCTATTGATCAATTTGGGGAGAATTGACTGTTAGGAATTTTGTGCCCAAAATGAAGGAAGAGTCTGAATTAGAAGAGATTAAAGCAGGCTTTATTGGGAGTTGCAGACAGATTCAACAGCTTGTGGGGAAGCAAGCTGATAAAGCCACACTCAGTCAAGGCAGAGGGGAATTTTTATCCCCCTTGTTGGCCCAGAAAAGGTCAGGCTATTCTTTGCAAAACAGGGAGGGGCAGGGCATACGTAAAGGTTGAGTCATTACCCCTGGGGCCTTGGGGAGGGGTAGGTTGAGTAGTTCCCCCTGTGGCCTTGGATATCTGCAAAAAGTCAAAGGTTGGGCAGAAAGCATTTCGAGGAAAGCAGTTTCAGGAATGCAAGTCACAGCGGGGGAAGGGCAGGGACTGTTGCCTGACTCGGACATTCTGGACTCTGCTTAATAGGGATAAAGGGCATCGAGATCATGTTTTAGCTACATGCTGCTGGACAGGGACGACGTGGGGAGGGGAGATTAGGCAGAGTGCTGGGAGTCCTGGTCCGGCATGCGGCGAAGGGGCTGGTATTGTAGTAGCATCATTTGATGAGTGTCACATGGGTGATTTCTCAGAAACGTGTCTGTAGGAATCGGAGAAAACAGGGAGTGAGCATTAGAAATATGACAATTAAAGTTACTGGGCCTGACGGGGGTGCCAAGAGGGAATACACTGAGGATGTCCACCAGGAGGAGGCTTTGGCCGAAAATTTTTCCCAGTGGAGTTTGCTGCTTAGCTTGTGGAGGGCCTGGACGCGGGTTTCCACTATTCCAGATTCGTTGATGTAGTAACAGCATTCTTCTTGGAGGAAGAGACAGGTGCCCCTTTTTCTGCCGTGATGAGGTCGAGGGTTTGACGGTTCTGTAAGGAAACTTGGGCTACAGAGGTTATTTGTCTTTGCAAGGAGGCAAGAGACTCCGATGATGCATCAATGGCTATTTGGAACTGGGCAGCAATCTTGTCAGTGGTTAAAACTGAATGGGCTAGGGCTCCGCCGCCAAGGCCTAAAGCCACTGTTGAGGTGGCAAGTGAAAGACTGGCGACTAAAGGGAGAAAGGCAGCACTTTTTGTTCGGGGAAGGTGAGCCTGGGTGAACTTGTGCTGGAATTCTGCCGGAGTGTATACTGTAAGTTATGGAACCAGGGTAACTGGGAGACACAAGAGGGTGGAGATAGCGGTAATGTTTAGGAATTTAGAAAGGGTGTGATTGCACCAGAAGAAAAATCCATCTGAAGCTACCTGGGATTGTGAAGGGGTTTTGGAGATTCGAAACTGAGGACAGTTAGGGTAAACGTTGGGGTGTCTTTGTTTAATTAAAACTGGGGGGGTGATGGGATGCGAGAGAGGGGGTGTCAGTGTTCCAAACTTCAGGGGATATGTCAGGCAGTAGGCTGTCGATAGAGGAGGGGGATGGTGCTGTGGTGCTATCGAAACTTAAAAGGGCAATTAATGGAGATGGAACGGGGTTGGAAAAAGTAAGGGTTGCGTTAAGTTTAGAAAGTATGTCTCACCCCAGGAGTGGGATGGGACAGGAGGGAATAATAAAAAAGGAGTGGGAGAAAGGGAGTTGGTTGAACTTGCTGGGGGTTGGAGGGAGACCCATCTATTCCCATGACCGAGACCTGGGAAGGAGAAGTAGGGCCTGAGTGAGAGGACAGGGAAGAGAAGGTAGCCCAAAAAGGAAATGGGCTGACCCGCTACCTGGAGCACAACCCTAGGCTTGGTGAGGGTTACTGGAGTCGAGGAGCCAGGGCCGCTTTAATCATCTGCTAACCCCAGAAGCTCAAGTGCTGGTAGATCCCGGGGCTCAGCTCCTCTACATGGAAATGCTGAGGGTGGGGCCAAAGCTGGGCAGTCCAACTTCCAGTGACTGAGCTGCTTGCACTGGGGGCAAGGTCGGGTTGGAGGTCTGAGGTTTGGACAGGAGTTGGGCCAGTGGAGTTCTTTTCTGCATTTGAAGCAGGCAAGGGATGGCGCAGAGCGGGATTATCTGCCGGCCTTAAGGTGGCTACCAGGGCTTGGGTTTGGAGACTAACCTTCTGCTGAAGTCTGGCCTGACGAGTCACTTCAGTCGTCTCCTCTCGGACATTGAAGACCTTATGTCGTCTCCTCTCGGACATTGAAGACCTTAAATGCCATCTTTACCAGGTCTTGGATGGGGGTTTCGGGGCCGTCCTCAGCGTTTTTTAACTTTTTTCTGATGTTGGGTGCTGATTGGGAAATGAAATGGGACGCCAAAACTGTGGCGCCATTTCTGGACCCGGGGTCCAGGTGGGTGTAGCGGACTAGGGCTTCCTGAAGTCAGGTAAGGAAAAGGGCTGGATTTTTTTCTGCCCACTGAGTAACTTCTCTGAGCTTATTATAGTTAACAACCTTATTAGAGACAGTTTCCACTCCTCGGAGGAGGTACCTAAGCATGAGGTTTCTGTGTGGAACATTCACTCCTTGGCCCAGTTGGTAATTCCAATTAGGGTCTTCCCTGGGAATGGCCCTTGCTTCCCTGGGAAGCAAGCTGATGAAGCTGTGCCATTTCTTCCCATTTATACCCATCCTGACTCATTAACCAAGTCACCAAAATCTCAATCAAAGCTTAAAGAAACCCTTTGGGGGTCATTGCAAGAACTTCCCACTTTAGCTCCATTTATTCTCCAAAATGGCTCTGAACAAGACATATGCGCCTCATAGATGATGTGTTCCCTTAAATTCTCTATAGCTCATGGTGACCCTCTGCACAACAGAACGTTGCCTGATTCTGCACCGTCTTCATGATTCTGACATGTTTGAATCCACCGTAACAGCTATTGTGCCAATCCATCTCACTGAGGGGCTTCCAAGCCCGTACTGATGTTCTGCCTCACCAAATAGCTCCTCCTTCTCCAGTAATGCATTCCTTGTGATATTTCCAAAACAAGCCAGTCAGACAATGTTTTGCAGGGCTTTCACTGGTTTATTTAAGGAGGTAGACTAGCTGGCCTTTATTGCTAGTCTGCCTTCATTTGGAAGCTCTGTGAAACTGTGAATACTGACCCAGGTATTCCTGCTCGCATTTGAAATACTGGTGACGGTGTCCAGCATCACTGAACATGCAAGCTCCCACAGCAGGACAAACTGATAGACAGGTGGTAGATGTGCCTCTCAGATGTTTGTAAATGGGATTTTCATGTATTCTCAGTCTCCTTTCTCATGGTCAGTGTCTTTGGAAGATGCCAGTGGAGAAAGAAAGAGTAATAAGGAATTATTCCAATTAGCAAGAGTTCCCAAACTTGTCAGGTGGACATCAGAGGTAAAACATTTAACTAGCCAGATAGAAGATTTGTGAAGAAACAGTCCTTGAAATAAGTGCTTCATTTCCTTGTCTTTGGAGTTTTCCTTACCCTTGCTTTGCGCCAAGAATTTCCCCCAAAAGTAAGCTTCAATGCTTCCCCATTCTACACACCTACCTGGGGCTCTAAAAGTCCCCTCAATTTGAGGTATCAGAAAGCTTTCTTCCACTCGAGAAATGTTTTGCTTTTCTATTATTAGTTGAATTTATAACTTTTTCTTCTGTTCCTATCTTTGGAATTAAAGTTAGGGTTGCTGCATCTGTGTCCCTTATCTTGTGTCTTATCTGGGACTCTTATAAAGTCCCTTCTCTTTGCATTTCTGCTCTGAGTGTTTGTTTGTTTTTTCCCTCTTGATCTTCCAGGTCATGGGCTTTGGTCTCATCTCAGTCAATCTTTCTAATTGACTTTTTGTTATCAAACTGTACTTATTATGTTCCAAAAAATTATTTGTTATGCCTCAACCTCCTTGCATGAATCCAAACTCACTGCCATTGAGTAGATTAGAACTTGAGTCAACAGGAAGTCTAGAGTAGACCAGCACCTTTGGGATTCTAAGATGCAATCTGTCTGAAAGCAGACAGCCTCCTCTTTCTCCTGTTGAGTGACTGGTGGATTTGAAGCACTAATTTTAGTTAGCAACTCAATACTTATACCACTACATCACCAGGACTCTTTTGCACTGTGTAGTATGATGAAAAAATAAAGACAATTCTGACTCATGTTGGCCATATGTGTTATAGAGTAGAAATTGATTTGTGTTTATATGGATGTGTTTTGTTTTACAGCAATTTTTTAAAGCAAATATGTTAGATCTCTTGGGTGAGAAATACTTCTGTCCTTGACTTTGCATGAGAAACAGAATTCACACTGAAGCCTTGTTTGTGATCCAAGTGAACTTTTATAAAGGATAGAAGAATAGAATGCCGCAACCTCATGGCACTGCACCCCACATGGTGACCTGACGTCAGAGAGAGAAAGAGGGAGAAACTGTGGTCCAGCTACTGGAAAGGCAGAGAAGCAACTGAAAAAGAGAATGGTGGTGTCTCTAGATTATGACTTTTCAGAGTCTTCTGCTAGGAGGTGTGATTGATGGTACTGGTTGACCACAATGGCTGAATTAAGCCCACCTGCCCTAGATTGGGGCCCAGCAAGGTACACACCTCACCTAAGTGTACCCCTCCCCTCACCTCAGAGGCTGACTTGACCTTTGCCTTTTAGTCTTTATCAGGTACCTACTTCTTGCAGAGGCTCTAGGAATGGAGAGAAACAGCCCCCTATCTGGGCCTTCCTTGCATATCACCAATGGCTGTTTAAACTATTCATCTTGAAGTCCATAATCCAGCCTACAACATTTGCATCAACCAGGCTTCATGGGTGATTAGTATCCACCCTCCCCTCACCCCCAAGAAATTTACATTTTCCTGGAACTGCAGATTGTGATTTTATTTGGGGATAATGTTTTGCAGACATAATTATTTAAATTAAAAATAAATCACATTGGATCAGAGGGTGCCCTAACCAATGACCCTGTGCCTTTATAAAAAGAAGAAAAACAAATTCCTCAGGAACAGAAGTAGGAGTAGAAATACTAAGAGGTTAGGAGGAAGGTGGGAGAAGGAGGAGAGGAAGGGGGAACCAATAGCAATGATTGACCACATAACCACCACCACTCCCCAGGGGGATGGATAACAGAAACGGGAAGGGAGACAGCAGTTGATGTAAGATATGAAAATAATAATTCATTAAAGGGTCTCAAGAAGGTGGGGTGGGAAGAGGACCTGATACCAAGGGCTCAAATAGAAAGTAAATGTTTAGTAAATGATGATGGAAGCATATGTACGAACAAGCTTGATACAATTGGTGTCTAGAATATTATAAGAATTGTAAGAGAACCAAATAAAATGATTAAGAAAAAAATTAAAGAATAAAAGAAAACTGATCATGTTAATTGAAGAAAAAAGCCAAGATTGGAATGATGTGTGGACAAGTCATGGACCACAAAGATAACTATAATCACCTGACACTCAGAAACACTAAAAAAAAACATAAAACCACAACCTCCCCTAGCCTCTTCAAAAGGAGAACTGCCTTGCCAAAAACATAACTTCAGACTTCTAGTCTCTAGAACTGAAAAGAATAAACTTCTGCTGTTGTAAGCCATTCATTTTTAAAAAATATTTTTATGAGAACCCTAGGTTACTAATCCACCAACTGTTCTAGATTGAGGGATTTCCCAGGTTGTAAGATTTACTGATTAACAATCCAAAAAGTCCCAAGCAAACCAAAACCAAAACAGAGTTCTAATGAACACATTAGAATTTTAGGACATGAGCTGCCCAGGTACAGAGAAACAAGGATAGAAGGCAATGGGATGGAGGTGGGGGATGAGAAGCTGATATCAAGAACTCAAGTAGAAAGAAAATGTTTTGAAAATGATGAAAGTAACAAATGTATAAATGTGCTTGGCACAATGGAAGGCTGTGTGAATTGTGATAAGAGTTATATGAGCCCACAATAAAATGGTTTTTAAAAAAATAGCAATGAAGAGGGCAGTAAAAAAACAAAACAAAACAAAAGACAGCAATGAATGATCAGGGCCCATCATCTGATCAAGGAAACCCACTGGTATGGAGCCCCTTCCAACACAGAGCAAGTGGAGAGAGAGTTTTAGGAGGAGACAGACTTATCCTTTTCCTGCAGAGTGACTGCATGGTTAGAACCACTGACCTTGTAGTCAGTAGCCAAAAATTAAGCCCACTGTACCACCAAGGATGCTAACAGTCTGAGGTAGGGTCTGCTTGGAAGTGAGGCATCTGACCAGACAAGTAGTGCAGTGGAGGAAAGGGAATGATCTGGTCAGAAAATACTTCTTGAAAAAACAAAGCTGGGTCCTGCCTTCATGGGGCTCACAAACTGATTGAAGAGACAGTCAAACAATTACAGATTGATAAATACGAAACAGTCTTGGAATGCAGCAGTTAAGTGCACAGTTATTAACCAACAGTTAATGGTTGGAACCCACAAGCAGTACTGTAATAGAAAAACAAAAAGCAGGCAATCTGCAGCCATGGAGATGACTGCCTGAGGAGGGCCCCATGAGGGATGGACTTTCCTCAGGAAGGAATCTCTATGCAGCAGATCTGAACTGTCTGATAGGTTCTCCAACAGTAACCAACAGTGAGAGATCACTAGTTGCCATTGAACCTGCTCTAACTCCTGGCGACCCTACCTGGGTCAGAGTAGAACTGTGTTGTCTGGTTTCCAGGAAGGAATGTATTAGGAGAGAGAGTGCCAGGCCTTTCTTACAAAATACCTCTGTATAGGGTCACATCGCTGCCTTTTGATTAGCAACCAATCAAGTGTTCTCTGTTGCAACACCCAAGCCAAAATAAAGGCGGAAAGGAAAAAAAAACAATACATTGCTATTGAGTGGATTCCAGCTCACAGTGTCCTGACAGAACTGAGAAGAACTGCCCCACCAGGTCCCCACACCTGTCATCTTTACGGTATTCCTTCAAGAGAGTTATTAGTGGGTTTGAACGACTGATGTTTAGATCAGTAGCTGAGTGCTTAATCACTGAAGTGGGAAGCTCTGGAGAATCAGGAAGGTTTATAGAGTGAGAGACAACTGGTCTGAATTTTGAAGGACAAAGAAAGTAGTCATTTACTGCAGAATGAAGACAGAGGGGATTGTAGGTAGAATGAATAACATGTGCAAGTGCACAAGAGCCAGACGGAAAGCATCGTCCCTCACATGCACGTCAGGGAGATGAATGTCCTGCTCCTATGGATTGAAATAAAAGACCTTGCTGCTGTGCTACAATGACAGAACCCTCTAATTACATAGCACCATGGGAAAGTAAAGGATTGGGAAATATGTACTAATCAATTGAAGCGTGCCCAGTTTGATTTTCACCTCATTTGGGCAGTTTTCATAAGTGTAGTGGCCTGGCAAAACCCTCTCAGGAAGATTTTGTGTACTCTCTCAGATAATAAAGCACATTTTTTATTCTAATACTATAGGTGCTTTAAACACCTGCAAGTGAGGCCCAAAAAGCTCAGTGGTTCTCAACCTTCTTAATACCATGATCCTTTAATACAGTTTCTCATAGTGTGGTGACCCACAACCATAAAATGATATTCATTGTTACTTCATAGCTGTAATTTTGCATCACTTCTCGACCTTTGGGTTAAGATCAAGTGTAATAACTGTAATTTTGCTACTCTTATGAATCGTCATGTAAGTATCAGATATCCTGGATATATTTTCATTGTTACAAATTGAACATCATTAAAGCATAGTGATAATCACAAAAACAGAATATTCTTATATATTGTGAAATATTTATTTCTAATTACAAATAGATGAAGTTTTGTCTTGTAGGATGGCATAGCATGCTTCACGCCGGGTATTCATTTGTGGGCGTATCTGCATGTGGGTGGACCTGCTTGGCGGTGGATAGAGAAGTGGTTTCTCTGTTCCTAAGAACATCAGAAATTGTTTGGCCCACAAAGGGGTCATGCCCCACAGGTTGAGAACTGCTGGTAATGCTGAAAGACTGACCCATTGGTACTCATAAAATAGCTCCCCCTGCACCCCAGATGCTCCTAGACTGATTTATCATTGGACTGCCATGCTTGGAAGCATGCGTCAAACCAAACCTGATGTCTGCCTCTACTGGAGGCATTTGTGAACACTGTACCTTTAGTATGTTCAAAGATGAGAGGGTTGTGTAGCGGGATGCTAACCACCAGGTCAGAGCTCCATGGGGCACAAGTGAGACTTTTTACTTCCATAAAGAGTTCCAATCTCAGAAACCCACAGGGGCTGTTCTACTCTGTCCTATTGAGTCACTATGAGTCAGAATCCATTCTAAGGCCGTGAGTGAATGAGTTCAAAAGTCCATGGGAAAAATGTGATGAATAAATAATAAGGTTTTTATTCACAAACTTTTTGAAACCCCTTCATGTAATCACTTCAGGTTGCCTGAAGCAGCACAGTAAAACCTAGAGCAGACTCTCCCTGAGTACCACAGCCTAGGAGCAGTGTGTGTTGTAAAGAGAAGGACAATAAGCATCCAGATCGACTTGCGCATTGAGTCCAGTGTGAAGAAGACAGCTTCCTTTCTTCCAAGTTGCTCAAGAGATGTAAACAAAAAGGCCCAATTGGGGAACTTGATAGAGGTAGAAGATAATGCAGACACACCATTGTTTTTTCATCATGATATTTGAGATTGGAATTGCATTTCGCACAAAACAAAATTAACATCATTCACTTCTAAATAATTGCCGCAGTTCTAGTCCAGAATGTCTTTAGTATGAAATCTATTGTTTAAATCAGTCTTCTCTCCACTAGATTCCACTGGGTGACAGTCTAAAAGAAAACCCCCTTTGACCTCAAGTTGGACAGGTTTCAGTTCTATTCTGTCCTATAGGATCACTCTGAGGAGGAATTAACTCAGCAGCAGTGGGTTTGAGTGTTTTGCTAGATTCAGGTTTTAAGGAACCTCACTTACAGGTGAAAAATAAATAAATAAAACCAAAGTTAGGTCTTTTCTGACTCCTGATGACAATGCCAGGCATAGATCAGAAGAGGACTGTGTCCTACAGAGTTTCAGTGGCTGACATTCAGAAGTGCACTGCCAGACCTTTCTTTTAGGCTCCTCTAACTTTAACTCCTTGACGAGCAGTCAGACATATGAATCCTTTGCATCACTCTGGACTACTCTTGAATACATCCCCTATTTTCTTCCTCACCACACCCCTTTCCAGACCCAGCATCCATATTATCACCAATACTCACCCCAAGAGCCTTTGATTTTCTTCTCCATACCCAGTCTTATCTGAGGGGTTAGGCTTTCATTAACATCCAGAAACATTTCTACTTCCCAGCTACAAGATAAACCTTAGGACAGGGCTTAGAAATACATGCCTAGTTATTTCTTACAATATGTGTGTGTGTGCGTGCGTGTGTGTGTGTATCTTTTAAATAAAGAAACACACCTGTTCATAGTTGTCTGGAAGCTGTAATAAATGAATGTAACACACTAGGCCCAAGAGAAAGTGGAGATCACATGAATCACCTAACAGAGAGAGTGCCCTTCCTAACTTCTCAGATAATGAAGCACGTTCAATTCAGAGATACCAGCCCTGGAAGAATTCAGTGATGGCAGTCCAGACCCACCAGCCCTTGGGGTTTGGGGTTTCAAAAGAAGCTGGTAATACAGATTTAAGTATGAAGCTTCCAAAGCAAATAACACTATTCAGGGCAAAAAATAAGTCTAAAGGTCAGTCTTCACCCTTGACCACCTAAAACTTTTCTTTTACCTCCCTTTAATTTAAAAAGTTCACTCCTCTGAAAACAGCCGGACCTCCTTCAGTCCTCATGGCTGATGCTGCCACACTGCAGCCGTTTTGAACTCTGTGTGGATGTCAACTATTTCCCCCACAACCATCTACTTCTGAGACTGAGTTCAAGAATGCATTTCAGTGGCCACACAGAACTCACAAATGATACTCAGTAGTTTGGGGTTTATGAGGGAAGTTAACAGATTACAATTAGGTATGAAATGCTCAGGACACAGCTGTTCAATCAGGACAGTTTCTTCTCTGTCCTACCTACAGGCTGCATATCTCTCTGGCTCTCAGCCACTTGACCTGGCCTCTGCTCTGCTCAGGAAACATTACAAAGCTCTTTTATGGCTGTGAATAAATGCCTAAAGTGCATGCCACTCCACTATAAACCTCAACTGAAAGCAGCCAGTTTCAGCTCTGTAGGTCAGCAAGTCCACCCCAATCAAGAGCCCAGAGTAATTGCATCCCACAAGCCAGCCTCCTACCCAAGAGCACATAACTTTACTTGCTTTCTGGGCTGGGAAGTCCACTACTCTGTCTCATGCTTTGGCTCCAGGTTCTGCTGCTGCTGTTCCTCTGATGTTAAGCTGTCTCCTGAATCAAGAAGGGTCAAGCTTCAAAGATCTTGGGATCCAACCGATGTACTTCTAGCTTCTCCCCTGCTGGTTGTGACATGTCCTCCTCTTCCGACTTCTGACATGGCTCATCTTATACTCCGAAATCCAGTTAACCCTGTTAGCACTCACTCACAACAGAACCATAAATCCAACCTTTCTCTTCCTCTACCTTCTTCACAGATCCATCAGGAAAACAAAGGTAACTTGGAGGGAGTAACAAAGACTGTGACTAGAAAAGCCATGAACTGGGTGCCTTGCCACTCAGTAAGTTAGCTTAGAGGTGGTCGAGCTCCTAAATTCCTCACAATAGAACATAATCATGGCTGCAAGATAATGTATAAATTTTCTTTGGCTACTTCATGGCTTAAAAGATGCAAATTTTCCCAACATTCTGAAAGCTAGACGTGAAAATGAACATATTGTGTGGTAGTTTCTTTCTGGAAACTGTGGGAGAATGTGTCGCATGCCAGTCTCGTAGTTTCTAGGATTACCTACAAACGATGGTTTTTCTTGGCTAGTTGATGCATCATTCTAATCGCTGCCTTCATATGCCATGTGTGTGGTGGTCATGTATTCAATATCTCAATTTTATGATTGAAATGTAGGGATGGAGTCTAGCCTGTTAATCTGGAGATAGCCATTGAGTAGCCAATGAGGCCTCTGTGTGAGCATGGCTTTTTGCTGAGACTTCAGGGAAATCTCACAATATTTCCCTCGTGGAGATGAAAAACTATCTCCCCAGTTATTGGGAGTTAGTCTCAGAGTCGATGAATTACAGACAAGATGGCAGCATCCAATGAGCTGGAAGAACCGGAGGAGAAGCCACATGACCTTGCCCTGATGGAACCAGACCTCTGAAGCTGGAGTAGCCACGTGGAGACCCCTGCCAGCGCTGAATTGCTTCTACCACCACTGAATGCTGTTGATGGACGCTGAGCCCTGGAAATAAGGAGACATCAGGGGACCTCTGTCAGCCCTGGGACTCTCCACCCACTCGCCTGTGACTTTGTCAGTCAGAAGGAGACACTATAGACATTATAGGAGACATTATCGGACATATGTGCTAATATCAGACTTATGACTTTGAACTGGACTGGGTTGGGATGTTTTCTCAATGTTCCATTCCTTTTGCATATAAACCATTCCCTTATATCCATATGCATGTCTATGAATTTGTTTCTCTAGTCTACCCGGACTGACACATTATGTTTTTCAGTAGCTTCACATAGCCTTACTATAAGGGCATCAATCGATGAATTTGGGACTCACTTTAGAATCAACTCTATGGCAGTGAGTCTAGTTTTAACCCATCACCTAGGTTAATTACATTAATATTGACCCTGTTTCCAAATAAGGTCACCTTCTGAGATTCCAGTATACATGAATCTTGAAGGGACACTGTCCAACACAGTACAAATGGGAAAAATCCTCAAACTAATTTGAAGGAGAAGACTTGGAGCAATGTTAGATATGATCACTGCTTCTGACATCTGACATTCCTCCATCTCAAATGTATGAGGATTACTTTTGTTCTGAAAAGGTACACTGTTTCCTCAATCCAAAGTATATGGAATCAGGTGGAAATGTGAAATAAGACAGCACTTTGGAAATTATAGTCCTACAAAAATTTGAAGTGCTCTCTGTGAGCACTGTATCTCACAGATACTCTGTATCTGTACAGAGTGTCCTCTGTATCTTTGGTTGGATCTGATTTTGCTACACCATATCATCCTCACTAGCCCAAACATCCATCTCACTCCTTACACATAAAGTGTGCACAAAGACAACAGTTAAAGTTGCTCCAAGTATCTAGATATTTGTCACCTGGGCAGCAATGGGTAAGTGACTGAATTTTCCACCATTTACAAATTGTGATAGCAAGCTAGTCTTATATTCTCAATCTTTCAGTTTGATCAACTATAAAATGGGGATGTTAATAGAATATATTCAGTAAGACTGTCACCAGCTTCAAAAGAGCTAAAAATACTTCAAAATGCTTAGTTAAAAGTCAGGTGAACTTGAAATATTTTTTAAGAACTTAGTATAGAGCCAGTACAAAAAGACACAATGAAGGGCAATGACAAGAACACTTGACATTCTGAAGAATAGCATGTGCAAGTAAGTGCTGACTTTCTGGTACAAACCACTGCTTTCAAAGTTGGAGGGGGGGCGGGCATAGAACAGAGATTACTTGGGTCAGTAGAGCTGTTATAGAAATATCCTTGAAAGAACAGGTTGAATTTGTACAATTGAGAATCAGACAAAGTAATCATAACACTGGTGCTTTTAATAAGTTATTTATTTAATCACTACCAGGCAATATCAAACTCTTTGCATACATTGTATGATTGCATTCTCCTAGGTTTATATAAGGTAGAGGTTGTTATTTCTATTTGACAGATGAGAAAATGTGGACTCAGTGCTATAACTACATAACTTTGCAGGGGAGTCACAACAAGGATAGAGATAAGGTTCATGCTTTGAAATTTCTGATTACAAAGTCAGGCTTTATGCTATGCCTACATATGAACAGCATTCAGGGCACATGTAATGTCATAACAAAACCAAAAGGTGAAGCTTGAGATACAGAGGATAGATAATTTGTACTAGAGAGGAACATTGTGTCAAAGAAAGTGAAAGAATCCTCTTCTTTGATGTGGTCATCTAAACTAATGTCTTCAAAATTCCTTTGACCCTGCACATTTATGAGTTCTTAAAATTTGAGTATGCAACCAATAAACTTATTTACTTTATAAAAGGATCAGTTTATTAATATATTGTGAATATTATAATACACATACAAAAGCAAACATTTTCAAGAGATAAGGGGTAAAGATGATAATATGCAAATGTGCTTTACATGAAGTTTCAAAATGTTAAACACACAGATGTCGCTTTGAGGACTAAGGTACACCTGATGCAAGCCATGGCATTTTCACTGTCCAGAAAGCTGGGCCATGAAAAAGGAAGGATAAATGTATTGAAATCCTGGTATTGGTAAAGAACATTGAATATGTATGTCATGGACTGCCAGAAGAATGAACAAATCTGTCTTGGAAAAAGTAAAATATATCTCCTTAGAAACTATGCTGGTGAAACTTCATTTCATGTACTATGGACATTTTTAGGATGGGCCAGTCCCTGGACAAGGACCTCATGCTTGGTAAAGCAAGAGGTGAGCATAAAAGAAGACCCTCAATTTGATGTATTGACACAGTGCCTTTAACAATGGGCTCAAGCATAGCAAAGATTGTGAAACTCTTACAGTACCAGACAGTGTTTCATTGTGTTGTATATAGAGTCATTATGAGTAAGAACCAAATCAGAGTCTCTTAACAATAACAACAAACATTCAAGGTTTTATGTATTCCTTTTGGACCTAGGAACTATCTTACAAGCCCTGCTGTGAATGCTTCCAACTATAGATCATTTGCCCATTCTCTTCCTACTGGTGCCAGATTACCCAATAAGCAAAGTAAACACACACTTAGATTCTGCTTCTCCATATGAATGATACTCATCTCTCTCCCAATCTCACAACATCTTCCTAAAGAATCAAAGTTTCTTTTCAAACTTACAGTTCCTGACAAAAGAGCCCTGGTGCCTAAGGGTTACACATTGAGCTGCTAACCATAAGGTCAGCAATTTGAAACCCAAAAGCTGGGACTTTCTACTCCTGTAAAGATTTAAAGTCTTCAAAACCCACAGGGGCAGTTCTACCCTGACCTATAATGTTGCTATGAGTCAGCATTTTGATTCACATTAAGGAGGGCTTGATTGGAGAGGAACAGAGTATCCAATAAGCATGGTAAGCATGGGCTTACTTAGCTTAATTACTGATTTGCAATGAACAATTCCACCAGCTTTTCTGACTATGGTGGCTTGTGTGTTGCTGAGATGCTGGGAGATATGTCATTAATATTTCAAATGGCAGCAAAGTTACCCAAAGTGAACAGCAGTGCTTCCAGACTAAGAACAGAATACAAAGAAGGACTCTGCTGCCCCCTCTGGAGAAAGTAGCCTCTGAAAGCCTAGCTTTGAAACATTGTCAGCTGTGGCCAGACCCCTCCATCGATGCATGAATGGTGAGACTCCATCTTGCACACTTTGGATATGCTGTCAAAAGAGACTGTTCCTGGAGAAGGACATTGTGGTTAGTAAAATAGAGGGACAGTAAAGAACAGGAAGGTTCTCACGGAGATGAATAGACACCATGGCTATCACATGGGCTCAAGTATAGGAACCCTGGTGAGGACAGGGCTTGCCTGGGCAGTGTTCTGCTCAGTAGTATGTAGGGTCTCTATGGGTCAGAACTGATGGCCCCTAACAACAAAAACAGTGAACAGTTACACACCAGGTGGCACTTCCTTAGTGTGAAATTGTTTACTATAGGTCGGTAAATATGTAAGCACAACTAAGCTCGTGCTTACCTACTCCACCCTTGTTTCCTGCAAATCCAGAAAGCAGTTTCTGACTTGCCAATTAGCTACATAGCAGTTGAAATCAGAAATGAGGGACTCAAGCACCCAGTTTCTTTATTCTTTTCTGTCTCTGCTCATCCTTTCCTTCTCTGGCTTTCCTTGGTCTGTGTTCCCCCCTTTTATTCAGCAAGCTCCCTCCTGGCAAGGAATGCTGATGTGCCAAAACTCCTTTCTGCAGTGGAAAGGGCACATCAGAAGTCAGACCACGTCCTCACTGTTGCCGCGGTAACAGGGAGACGTCCATGGCTGTTTGCAACCCTCTAAACAGGAACAAAACATCCTCACCAGTCTCTCGGGCTGTCTGCAAAGGGCACAGCCTACCCTTCATGGATTGGCAGTGGGAATCTCAACCCATTCGTTCCCCTCAGATCACATTAGCCATGCCCGCATTAGGATCTAATCATCTTGATGTTATCACATAGGAGGTGAATTTATATAGAGTGGGGTCCTAACTCATGTACCCTCATAACAGAGAGCATGAAGTCTACAGGTCTTCAGTTCAAACCCACGAGGTGTTACATAAGAATTTATAAGCTTGAAAACCCCAAGGAGCAAGTCTAGTCTATTCTTACAAAGTTGCTATAGGGTTAGTGCTCTCATCATGAGAAATTTTAAACTATGTCATTTCCCACTGTGCACTGCACTAGGTTGACTAGAAAAACAAATAGCAAATCCAGCATATATATATATAAGCTTATATATATATATAAGCTTTATATCAAGAACTAATTATATAACAAGAAAGCATCCCAACCCAGTCCAGTTCAAATCCATAAGCCAGACTCATGCAGCAAGATGATCATAAGTGGATAGGTGCAGAGTAATGTGTATCCAAAAACAGCAGACATACATTTGGATTCCAGCAATTCTCCAGGTGTCCAGCAAGCAGGAAGATGAAGGGGAAGAGATAGAACAGATCCCAGTGTCTCACACTCATGCCATCAAAGAGTCATCAGGCCTCAACTTGGCTGACAGTTTGACTTCACCCGTAGTCCAGAGGGTTTACTTGACATCAAATTATCTAACTACCACAAACTGGCCTGATCTTACATGAAATCTGCCTTTGAGCAGAACTTTAAGTTTAACCCACTTCTCCTACCTCCCACACATCACTAATAGCCACAACTCTAGGACATTCTTGGAGCCTTAATGTGATTGAAGTGGTTAGAAGCCATCCAATGACAGAGGTGAGTGAGTGAACTTGCATTTGAGTTCAGAAAAATCTGAATGGGATCTCTGGTTTTCCTCACTGAGTGGCTTTGGTAAAGTCAGTTAACTTCACTAAGTCTCAATAAAAAGTGGCCTCCTCTGTATGAGTTGTCTTAGGTGCCTAGGTCTGCTGTAGCATAACTATCACATGCAAGTTGTGTTAAAAGAGCAAAAATTAACCTCATAGGTCTGGACACTAAGAGTCCAAGTCAGGGTGTCGACCATGTCTTTCCTTGATCCAGGCTTGCAGACCACACTCATGCAGCATCTGTCTTCCTCTATGTGTCTGTGTCTATGCTGCTCTTTAATACAACTCAGATGTGATTATGTTTGGGATCCCCCCTACACTGATATAACCTCAACTTCTTCATTGCATACATTGCATTGCATTGCAGTTCTATTCCGTTAAAGTTAATCACTTCCATGGATATAGGCATTAGAATCCCAACACATTTTTTGTGGGGGGACTCAATTCAATTCACAATATGGCTCCTGTGTAGTTCAAATAAGATCCATGGAGAAATATCCTGACTCCAAGGTAACTTTCAGTGTAAACAACTCCCTCTTTGCTAGCACTTCATGCCTTTCCACTTCTCTTCTCAGTCTATTCTTCCCAATTCCGAATTTCTACCACAATCTATTCAAGATGCAGGTATCAGTTTCCACCATCATTAAACTTACTGCCATGAGTAGATTCCAACTCATGGTTTGTGCCACAAAAACAGCTATAGACATAACTACAGGGGAAAGGAAAGGAAGTTGATAAGGAAAAAAATGTTTTGGAGGTGAATCTAATCTATAGATGGAGTAGACTTGGCATGCACAGCAGTGAAAATCATGATATTCATAGAATAATTTGACAATATTTCCATTAAAATTTAAATGCAAATGGCCAGTAAGACAGCAATTCCATTTCTAAATATTCATCCTAAACATTTGGTCTATATGCCAAATGAGGCATGAAAAAAGAATACTCACTCACAGCATATTTGTCAAAGGAACTGATTGAAAACAGTTGATACTTTATGTATATCCTCCTAATGGAATATTATGTAGTCATTAAAAATAATGAGTGGGCTCTTTGTGCAGATATGGAATAAGATACCAAGGTATCATTTTAAATGAAAAAAACAAGGTTCAGAATAATGTTCTCTTACAATTATTAGGGTTGAGAGTAGAAAACACACCCCCAAGTCACCACTTATCTATCATAAGTGTCATACTGTGTGTTGGTGACGAAACTGGAAACTATATCACTAGTATTTCAATATCCACAGGGTCACCCAAAGTGAACTGGTCCCCACAGAACTTTCAGACTAAGAACAGAATACAAAGCAGGAAGAAGCTGTCCACTTCTGGGGAATTCTAAACCTCATGGATAGATAGCACCGACACGTGTCAGAACAGCAGGGTTTGGTTCTGTTTTACATCGGGCCATTGTGAGTCAGCATTGACTCAGTGGCGCCTAACAACAACAGCATGCATATGAATGAACATGCAATTCATAGTTTCAGAAGGATATATGCAAAACAACAAGGGTATGTAAAAGCAAAGCCAATGGGAAAAAGCTCAGCTTCTTGGAGCTTTTGTAGCACACATTTTTTTCTGCTAGGCGAGTATGGAACAACTCACAAGCAAAAAAGGTGAAGTGTGCACATGTGATTTGTGCCTGGTTCATGGTAGATGGCGGACTGGTTTTGCTAGGATAATGCACTGTGCCAGTGTGTGGCAAAACAAGCAAATGCACAGCATGCCTCTCTTGCCCCACACACCTTCTTCATCTGATTTCACTCCATGAGACTTCTTGTGTGAGTCTGGGCACATTATAGAAACAAATCCACAGAAACTCATATGCATAAAAGAGAGTTTTATATAAAGGGTAAGTGCACATCAAGAAAACACTCCAACCCAGTGCTGCCCAAGTCCACAAGTCCAACATTAGCCTATGTGTCTGACACCAATCCACAAAGTCCTCCTCCATGTCCCAAAACACATGCAATGACTCCGACTGCAGGAGGAAAGTCGAACTGTGAGTGTGTAAGCATCTCAGCACTGGCAAGTGTCTCCACATGGCTATTCCGGCACCTCACCTAAGGCTATATCAGGGTAGGTCCATGTGGCTCCTCTTCAGGGATACCTTGCAGGAGGTTAACCTTGCCAACTGAAGCAGGATCTGGTAAGGAAACTACTGTACCCTGATCTGACCATCAGAAAACAAGAGACCCGAGAACTAGAAAGGCGAGGCTCACTGGACCATTTATCTCTATGTCCTTCAATTAATCCCACATGTTTTTATCAACCACGTTGGCACAATAAACTTTAACTATCTCACTTCTTTTTGTTTCTATGAATGAAGAGGGACATGAAAGGACAGTGATTTGATGCTGTAGAAGTGGTGAGGAAGAAAACAAGTGAGGTGCTGTCAGCCATCCAAACAGATGAGTTTGAAAAACATTTCCAAGACTGGAATCACAGATTTGACAAATGTATTAGGTGTAATGAAAAGTACTGTAAAGTGAGGGGTAAACTGAAGCATGTGGACAAAGAAAGAAGAAGTTAAGAGGCTGTAACACCTCTTTATTAGAAAAGAAGCTCCCTGATGAAGTTCCGGGGCTAGCAAGTAGCCCAGGGAAGTCGTGCTCAACAGGTGGGGGTGAGGAGGGGGCGGGACAAAGCGGGTTTTTAGAGGGGTGATGAAGAATGACCATAATGTGTGGCAATTAGCAGGTGGAGCCTGGCCGCTCCCAGAATTGTTTGTTGACTACTTGCGGCTTTCTTTGTACTCCCAGCATCCGGTCTCACTTCCCGGTGCTGGTTGTCTTATTTTCCGATTTTTGGTCTGGCTTTTTTTCAGTCTTGTGGGGATGGTCAGCCCTTGCTTCCCTGAACCTGTTCAGATCTGAAGGAGATAAAGTTGTTTTGTAAAAAGAATTTAAATACATAGCCTTGAAATTTTTTTCTGTTTTTTTGGGGGGGATAGGGGTAGCCCCCTCATATAAAAATTTCTAATAATGCTTTCCTCGGCAACAAAATTGACCAACCAAAGCAGTGAACATAGGGAAATATACTTTTGCTGTACATATGCCTTTTAAATGATATACCATACACAAGTTATCTATTCAAAAATAATTTTTTAAGAATAATAACAGGTTCCCCAGGCTCATCGCCATTTAGACCTCCACCTAGACTAATGGTGAAATTCAGGGCAAGTTCTGATCTGATCGGTGGGAAGTGTGGAAGCAGATGGAGGAAAACTTGTGGTATGCAGTGAAGAATAGATCTCTTACTGCAATGGTCCAACTCTACACAGAACCAGAGAAACAAGGAGCAGCGTCTGGCCCTCAAGAGAAGGAAATGAAAACAATCACTGGACCGGTTGTTGGTGCACTCAATGGAATTGAGAACGGAGGTGGGTCTCTGGAAGGGAATGGGAGATAGAGATGGTTAGAGAGAATGAAGTAGAAGCCCGCCTCACGTTCAGGGCACGTGGCAATAGAGAGGTCTTGAGAAAATGCCTATGGCTCAGGGCATGGAGACCAAATCGAATACTGCACAGATAGACACACATATATACATACACACAGACACATGTGCACATTCATTAACACACCACACATATGCACATGTATTTACAGCATATCATACACGTGTATGAGTATACATCTACATGCACATGTGCACATGCATACATAGATCTTAGTACCTGTTGGAAAGGATAATGCCATACAGAACATCTTTCTCTTCATCCTTCCTCCCAAGGCCAGAAAAGAAACTGAGTCACCACCCCCTCTGTGTCTCTCCCTGGTCTCTTTCTTCAGCTCGAATAAAGCGTACACATGGTGTGTCCCTTTCCCTTCCATTCCTTCTAGGTGCCCAGCTAACTTGATAAACTAATCAAGACAAACTACCAGGTATTATTTCATGAACACCCCATGGGGGCAGAGGATGTTTCCTCTTGAATCAACTTGACACTGTGGTATTAATAGCTGTTAATTGTTTAATTTGTTCATCCTCCCCAGGGGCAATTGCATTTCAACTGGCACTTCAGACACTCAAAGGAATGCAAGTCTATCAGAAATTATTTCAGGACTGTGGCAGGATGACAGAAGTCAAATATTTGGGGTTATGGGGCTTTCTTTTACCATTCAAATTCCATGACAACTCACCCACCTTTCATCCTGGGCCATCCCTGGACTAAGGCTGAGGACCACTCTCAGGGAATAAAAGGCCACTTGGGGTACAGTCCTCAGTCCAGCTCCAGGCCCCAGGGCTAAACAAAGCCCTGTGTCATCTGAATGGCTCCACACACAAAGCATAGCCGATTTGGGGCTGTCAGTCAGACACATTCCACGGACATAATGTCATCATTGCCACCACTTGTCAAGTTTGTAAAGAAATAATTGGTGAATCCCAGAAGAATCAACACTTAACATAGGGCCTCACAAGTGAGTCCAAGAACAGCTCTTTCTTCCCCTGACTGTGAAGCTGTGAAAACATCTCCATCCAAACAAACAAAAAGAGCTATTTTCAAGGACAAAGTCCCTTTCCTTTATTATCACAGAAAATGAAGAAGCCAGCCAGTCTTTTCCATCTTTAAAGAAAAGAGCCAGTCAGTGCAATTTACCATGACTGCCCTCACTACAGAGCTTGCCAGATCTCTTGGTTTCTTTTAGTATGCGAGGTACAGAAATTCAGAATTCCTCTCGATTGCTCTGATGCAATTATTGTATTGATTTGATACAGCATAAGCTCCATGTTTAAGGTGGTTTATGTTTTTTAATTTGCAATTAAATCCAATGATGCCTCTTTGCTAAGATGGCTGACACTTGTTTATATTCTATAGCAAGCAATGAAGACAACTTTTACTTAGCATCATAAAACATTCAGAGGAGAGAGCGTGAAATTTCAAGCAACTTAATTTCTTCCCTGGCTCTCCAACCTAGTTTTAAAAAAAAATCAGGCTACATACCCATCCATTGTAAAAATGTTCCAAGTAATAATTGGTGCTTTGCAATGATAATGTAATGAAGTCACCAAGCCAGCAACATTGGAAACAGGAAAATTGAGAGCCGTAAAATGATTTTGTCACATTTTCCTTTCTTAGTAATCTCCAAGCACTTGCCCCACCAGAATTTACTCACTCCTCATATGACTCTACCGAAGGTATCTTTGCTGTCTATAGGGAGATTATACTACTCTTTAGTATGACCCTTATGGGCGTAACAATTGTGAGGTGGTACAGGACTAGGCACCATTTTATTCTGTTGTACATAAGGGTGGTGATGAGTCAGAACCCACTCAATGGGTATCCCCTAACAGCAAACAACATGGCCAAACTATTACAAGATATAGGAAGTGTCAAAATAAGACAGAAAGAATGCTCAGTAATTGTACTAAAAGAATTGATAATCTATGTTCAACCATTTCAGGAGTAGCATATGATCCAGAATCATGGTAGTGAAGGAAGAAGGTTTTTGTATGTTAGTTAGTTTGCTTGTTGTGTTAGTACGGGTAGACTAAGGAAGCAAATTCATAAAGAAGCATATGGATATAAGGGAAAGGTTTACATACAAGAGGAATGGAACATTGAGAAAGCAACCCAACGCAGTCTGATTCAAGGTCACAAGTCTGATTTTAGCCCATATGTCCAATACCAGTCTATAAAGTCTCCTTCCGACTTATGAAGTGCATGCAATGACTCCAGGACAATCATAGGCCAGTAGGTGCAGAGTCTTATGTGTCTGGGGTCAGTAGAAGCAGTAAAAGCATCTTGGCTCTGGCAGGGATCTCCCCATGGCCCCCCAAGCATCTCAGCATTGACAGGAGTCTCCATGTGGCTTGTCTGGTCCCAGAGGAATGGTTCCATCAGGACAAGCCCATGTGGCCTCTCCTCTGGCTCCACCATTCTCCAGGAATCAGGATCCATCAGCAGGCTGCCATCTCATCTTGTCAGTAGTTCATCTCTTGGAGACTGAGTCAAGTCTCTTTACTCCAATTGGGAAATACCATAAGATTTCCCAGAATTCTCAGGAGAAATCTACGTCCACACAGAGGCCTCATTGGCTATCTCCAAGTTGACAGACTAGACACCACCCCTACACTCCCAATCATGAAATTGATATCAAGTCCATGACTGCCACATTTGTTTTGAAGATTTGGGGGGGGGGCATCACTTCCCTCTGGTGGTGGGAGTAGGAATCCCAACCTTTGCTCCTGTGGTGACACTGCTGGAATTGAACCTCCATCCCAGTGGGCCGCAGTCCCGCACACAACCACTACGCCACCGGGGCTCAGCCCTGAAGATTATTTTATTGAGGACACTTAAAGCTCTCATAACAACCCATACATCAATTGTATCAAGTATATTTGTACATGTTTCCATTATTATTTTTTGCATCGTTTTATTGGGGGCTCATACAACTGTTATGACAATTTATACATACCTCAATTGTGTCAAGCACAATGGTACATTTGTTGCCATCATCATTCTCAAAATGGAGTACTACACATCACTGAAAAGCAGTGATAAATGCATGAAGCACATCACCTCATGGGAAGAACTGGAGAAAATTATGTTAAGTAGTGTTAGCCAACCGCAAAAGGAAAGCTGCAGCATGAGTCGGCTGAGGTAAGTTTAATTTTTAAGAAATGCAAAAGGAGTATCAGAGAAAAAGCTACTGTGTACAGAAATGCTTGGGGAGAGGCCAAGGTAGTATGGCAGGGGCCAGAACAAATCCTGCACTACATATGGTAGCCAACTGGAGTGGGAGGACGGGGATGGAGGGTGGGGTAAATGGTGATGTGTAGAGAGGGAATGAGGCACTAACCCACCCAAGGGAATTGTATTGTTTATATCTCCACAGGAAAGAGGGACCAAACTTAAACCCGGTGATCCAGGATGTGAATGCAGCGTGACAGCATGGAACAAGGAACCAATGGAGGGGTCTGAGCACACAACCCCAATTCCAACTACAGAGGCAGCTTCCTCTTCCCCAGGAGAGTTTGGCTTGGAGGTCAGCACTGAAGCTGCAGCTTGGGGCATGAGGGATGCCTGACCAGAGCACATGAGAACAAATGAAGGGGGAGGAAGAGAGAATAGACTGTATCCTGCCCCACCAAGCCTTCAGGATGATATGCCCACTCAGGACAGCTGAAACACAACGAGGATCATATGGCCGGCCACACTATGAAATATGGTTACCCTCGCTGACCGAAGGCCTTTCAGGTGCAACAATGGAGAAACGGGGTCAGGATTATACCCTGTCAGACACAACCACACATGGCAATACATAAAGGGTTTGCAATAGTGCATGGAGCGCCAGATGGAGTGACAAGGATAAACTTTGTGTTAGGGTGTGGCACCCTATCCAACTCAACCAAGGAAAACTCCTGGAGGTCAACAAACAGACCTTGAACTATTTATAGGTTTTTATATTGTTATTTCTATTTTTTTACATATATGTAGAGGATTTTGGGGTCTTGATATGGGCCCCCCTTCCTTTTCCCTCCAACCTTTCCCCTCTCCCCCACAGTCCTCATTACTCTGCAATCATTATTGTTTTGTCATATCTTACACTGCCCGACATCTCCACCTGCTCACTCCTCCCTACGTCTGCCCGCCAGATAGGAGAAAGTCTGCAGATCCCCACAGCTGGCTTCCTTTCTCCACTTCATCCTCCCTCTACCCATCCAGCAACTTCCCTCCCACCACTGACCCCGAGGGGTCCATCCACCCCGAGTTCCCTCGCTTCCAATTCCCACCTCCACCAGTGCACCTCCTCCAGTCCAGCTGGAACTGCAGGGCAGATTAGGGGCTGTGATGGTTGGGGGGAGGAAACCTTCAGGAAATAGAGGAAGGTTTTATGCTTCATTGCTACCTCACTGGCCCATCTCTCCCCTGTGACTCCCCTGTAAGGGGATGTCCAATTGCCCACAAGTGGGCTTTGGGTCCCCACCCTGCTCTCCCCTTTATTGTTACTGATTTAATCCTTGTTCTTTGATGTTTGATGTCTGCTCCCTTCGGCCCCTCGTGTTCACACAAGTTGTTGCGCTCCTTCTATGTGGACTTTGCTGTTTCTGCATTGGATGGTCACTTGTTCACCTTCTAGCCTTTAAGATCCCAGCTACTTTATTGTTTGGTGACTGGGCATCATCAGTTTCCTCAGCTCTGTCTGCCTCTGAACCCCTATATCCTCAGAGATCATGACAGGTTGGTGGGCACTTAATGATATGTTTTTTATTCTTTGATGTCTGATAGCCTGGTTCTTTTCACTCCTCATGGTTGCACAGGTTGGTGTGTTTCTTCTATGGTAGGTCTTGTTGCACTGTCTCCTCATCCTCAGGCCCTTCGGGCCTCAGGCATTATGTCTTGATAGCTGGGTATCATTAGCCATCTTCACCACTCTTTCTCCTGTCCCCACTTGTCCTCATTGATCATCTCAGGAAAGCGCATACACAGTAATATTAGTTTTTCCCTGTTTGATGCCTGAGGTCTTATCCTTTTGACTCCTCTCCGCCCCACTGGCTGGTGAGCTTCTTCCGTGTGGACTTGGGTATTTCTCGGCTAGTTGGCTATTTATCTTCAGGCTTTGAGCCTCCAGGCTGTATATCTTTTGATATCTGGGTGCCATCCATTTTCTTCACCACATTTGCTTATGCACCTATTTGACTTCAGTGATCATATTGGGCCAGTGAGCATCATGGCCAGATTCATAGAACAAAATGTTCTTGCACTGAGGGAGTGACTTGGTGAGGGCCCAAGGTCCAGCTACTGTCTTAGTACTAAGCCTATAACTATATGTTCTTGAATTTATTCCCACCTTTTCATACATAATTATTATTACATCCATAGATGCTTGTGTTTAGACCTCTCTGCCTTCTTGTGCTCTTTGCCTTCTCATTCCTTCCTCTATTTCCTTCCGCCTTCCTCCCATCCCTCCTTTGTGGTCAGTCTTCATTTGAGTTTCACAACTTCCTCTCCATTACATTGCATTTACTTTGGCCCTATTGGGCATCCCCCCTTCACCTCCCCACCATTTGTAGACCACTGGTTGTTACGCCCATCCCTGAGTCTCTCCATGACTCTCTCCCCCCACAGCTGTTAGGAACCCTCGGATCAGTTGTTCTCTTCTCCATACTGTCCACCCAGGAGTGCTCCCTTCTTGATTCAGTCCATTTGGGGGACTCAGACTGCCTTGCTTCCCTGCTGTGTGTCTCCCAAGATGTCCTTTGTCTCTGTCTGTGTCCATGTGGGTGTGGCATGTTGGTCACTTTCTGCCACCTTTTCTCTGCCATACTGACTTCCACTGAGTGAGTCAGTCTGGCTCTGGTTATGGCCAGCCGTGTAGCTCTTTCTTTTCACATCTCCTTCCACCGCCATCCTCACGGTTGGGTCCTGCATGGTGGAATCTGCACACCTGCTTCAGATTCTGTGAAGACAAGACCCGTACTCTCCCCCTGGATGAGTTAGTACCTTGTTTCCTCCATTAACCTTTTACTTTCAAGCCTCCTTTTTCTCTCTCCCCCTTTCGTCTTCCCTTGCTTTGCTGTGTCCAACATGTACATCCTGGAGTTTGGTTCCACCTCTTCCCCTTTCCCTGGGTTTCTGACCATCTGTTATGTTACAGGGGGCTTCCCTTCTATACTTACCATATTGGTTACACTTACCTCAGTGGGCTCATGTTGTACTTCTCTTTTTGTGTTTGACTCACTTCGCATAGCATAATTTCCTCCAGCTCTTCCCATGAGAAGACATGTTTCATGTGTTCATCAGTGCTTTTGAGTGAAGCATAGTACTCCATTGTGTATGTGCCAGAGTTTGCTGATCCATTCGTCTACCGATGGGAATTTAGATTGTTTCCAACTCTTTGGGATAGTGAACTGTGCTGCAATAAACATTGGAGTGCACACCGCTGGCCATGGTTTATTTCTTACCTCTAACTGGGTCATAAGGTAGTTCAATTTCCATTTTCGTTAGGTATCGCCAGACTGCTTTCCATAGCAGCTGTACATGACCACCAGCAATGTAGAAGTGTTCCTATTTCACCACATCCCTTCCAGCATTTGTTACTCTCCGTTTTTCTGATTTGGGCTAACCTCAAAAGTGTTAGATGGTATCTCATAGTTGTTTTGATCTGCATTTCTCTGATGGCTAGTAATCAGGAACATTTTCTCATATGTTTATTGGCCATATAGGTCTCCCTCTTAGTGAAACTTTTTAGTTCTTTTTCCCATTTCTTCAAAGGGTTAACTGATTTCTTATTTTTGCCAACAAGGAGGGTATTATAGATTTTTGTGATAAGCCCTTTGTCTGTTGTGTCATTGCTAAAAATTCTCTCCCAGTCTGTGGGTTCCCTAATTACCCTCTTGATAAAGTCTTTTGATGCACACAAGTGTTTTATCCTTATTAAATCTCATTGGTCAATTTCAGTATCTCCTGTGTGTGTGTACCCTATTCTATTGCAGTCATCCTTTGTATTCCTTGGGCCAAAGTTCTTAGATTTTCCCTGATTCTTTCACTAGTGGTCCTAATGGTTTGGGTTTTTACTTACAGGTCTTTGATCCACCTTGAGTTTATTCTTGTGCATGGGGTGAGGTAGAAATCCTGTTTCATTTTTCTACATGTGGATTTCCATTGTTTCCAGCACCATTTGTTAAATAGAGCATCACTGTTCCACTTGATGCTTTGGGGGCCCTTGTTGAAAATCAGTTGTGTATATGCTAATGGTTTTATTTCTGCGTTTTCTATTCTTTTCCATTTGTCCAAGTATCTGTTGTTATGCTAATACCATGCTGTTTTGAACACTGTGGCTTTGTAGTAGGTGTGAAAGTCAGGTAAAGCAAGCCCCCCAACTGTATCCTTCTCCTTGAGGAGGTCTGTTAATTCTGGGCTTTTTTCTCCTCCATACGAAGTTGGTGACCAGTTTCTCCAGTTATCTAAAGAAGGCTGTTGGTATTTGAATTGGTATGGCATTGAACTTATACAGTGCCCTGGGTAGGATAGTCATCTTTACTATATTGAATCTGCCAATCCAGGAACATGGAATATTTCTCCATTTATGAATATTTCTCCACTTGGTTTCCTGTAGAAAGATTTTATAGTTTTCCTTGTTCAGATCTTTTGTGTTTTTTGTTAGGTATATCCGTAGATATTTCAATTTATTTTTGGCTATTGTTAATGGTACTGCCTTCCTGATCTCCTCTTCCATGATCTTGTTGGCTGTATACAGCAGTCCAATTGACTTTTGTTTGTTAATCTTGTACCCTGCCACATTTCCATATTCCTCTATCGCTATTAGTACTCCAGTTGTGGAGTGTTTGGGATTTTTGACGTACAGAATCATGTCCACCACAGATAATGATAATTTCACTACCTCCTCCCCCAGTTGGATACCTTTTATGTCTTCCCGTTGTCCTATGTTATTAGCTAGGACCTTCAGCACTATATTGAATAGCAGTGGGGATAAGGGACATCATTGTCTAGTCCTCTTTTTCAGTGGGATTGTTTTGGTCTTTTCTCCATTGACGATGATGTTGGCTTTCCATAGATAGCTTGTATTAACTTGAGAGACTGTCCTTCTATTCCTATCTTCCTAAGAGTTTTAATTAGGAAGGGGTGTTGCATATTGTCGAATGCTTTCTCTGCATCTATGGATATAACCATGTAGCTCTTATGCTTTATCTTATCAACATGGTGTATAATATTGAAGGATTTGCAGATGTTAAACCATCCCTTAGGATGCCTTTTTTTGTACATATTGTTAGCTCTGCATGTCCATCTAGATAAGCTAGGCTGGACAGTCTGGAGGAGAAAAAGGACAAGACTGATGGTTCCAGGGTAGGGGACATGGGAGAAAGGAAAGAGGGGGAAAGGAGATGGTGTTGACCAGCCCAGCGATAAAGGAATAACAACTGATCCAAAATCAGTGACAAGGTGGGTGAGAGAAGTCCGATAGAGACTGATCAAGAGTAATGTAACAGCGAGAAAATATTGAAATCCAAATGGAGGCTGAGCATGATATTGGGACAATAGGAAAGTAAAAGGAAATAGAGGAAAGAACTGGGGAGCAAAGGGCATTTATAGAGGTTTAAACACAGGCATGTACATAGGTGCATATGTGATGATGGGGAAATAGATCAATGAATATATACTTATAGGCTTAATAGTAGGACAGCAGACGAGCATTGGAACTTCCTCATTGGAAGAACAATTTCTTCTATTAAATTGGCATTCCATTATGCTCACCTTCCTGATATGACCACTGAAGACAAAAGTGTGCATAACAAAAGTGGTGAAGACAGTCACTGGTGTCCAGCTATCAAAAGATGTTCTGGGTTCTTAAAGGTTTAAAAACAAATAAGCAGCCATTTAGCTCAGAAGCAACAAAACCCACATGGATGAAACACACCAGTGTGTGGGACCATGAGGTGTTGAAGGAATCAGTTATGAGGCTCCAAGAACTAAAAAGCATAATATTGCCTGCTTACTTTCCTGATATGACCACTGAAGACAAATGTGTGCATAAGCAAAGGTGGTGAAGAAAGCTGATGGTGCCTGGCTATCAAAAGATATAGTCTCTGGGGTCTTAAAGGCTTGAAGGTAAACAAGTGGACATCTAGCTCAGAAATAACAAAGCCCACATGGAAGAAACACACCAGCCTATGTGTTCACTAAGTGTCAAAGGAATCAGGTACCAAGCATCAAAGAAGTAAAAACTATGTCATTGTAAATGAAGGAGAGTATAGATTGGGGAACAAAGCCCATCTGTAGGTAATGGGACATCCTCTTATAGCTGGATCACAGGGAGGAGAGGAGTCAGTCAGGGTACAGTGTAGCAATGATGAAACATGCAACTTTCCTCAGTTCTTTAATGACTTCCTTCCTCCCACTATCATGATCCCAATTCTACCTTACAAATCCGGCTAAACGAGGTAGGAACTGGAAACACAGGAAATCCAGGACAGATGAGCCCTTCAAGACCAGTGGTGAGAGTAGTGATACTGGGAGGGTGGTGGGAAGGTGGGGTAGGAAAGCGGAACTGATTATAAGGATCCTCATATAACTTCCTCCCTGGGTTACGGACAACAGGGAAGTGGGTGAAGGGTGATATCAGTGTAAGATATGACAAAGTAATAATAATTTATAAATTATCAGGGGTTCAAGAGGGAGGATGGAGTGGGGAGTGAGGGGGGGAAATGAGAAGCTGATGCCAAGGGCTTAAGTAGAAAGCAAATGTTTTGAGAAAGATAAGGGCAAGAAATGTACAAATGTGCTTGACATACAATGGATGGATATATGGATTGTAATAAGAGTTGTATGAGTCCCCTACAAAATGATTTTTAAAGGCCTCTTTTAAAAGATTGAAAAGCAGGGAAGATACTTTGAAGATGAAATTGTGCCTAGACCAAGTCATGGCATTTTCAATTGCTTTGTATATATGTGAAAGTTGGACAGTCAATAAGGAAGACCAACAGAATCTTGATGTATTTGAACTATGGCCTTGGCAAATAAATTTGAAAATACCATGAACTGTCAAAATAACAAACAGATATATCTTGGAAGAAGTATAGCCTGAATGTTTCTTAGAGTCAAAGGCTTTGTGTTTCATACTTCAGATTGTTGGCTTGAGAGACCAGTCCCTACAGAAGGACATCAGGCATGATAAAGAGAAGGGATAGCACAAAAGAAGGCAGTCCTTGGCAAGATGGATTTACACAGTAGCTGAAACAAGTGGCTTAAACATAAGAATAATTGTGAGGGTGGTTCAGTAACAGGTGATATTCATTTCTGCTGTACACAGAGTCTTTCTTGAATCTGAAATCATTCAATGCCACCTAACAACAACAGCAATCAGGAGAAACCAACCACAGAGAAGAACGTAATGCACAGTAAAGTAGAGGGATATGGAAAAAGAGGAAGGCCCTTGATGACATGCATTGACACAGTGCCAGCAACAATGGGCACAAACATAAGATGTCAGGATGGCACAGGACTAGCTATGGCTTCATTCTGTTTACAGAGGGTTGCTGCAAAATAGAACCAACCTATGGCACCTACCAGCAACAAGAATCTCTGCCTCCATGTACTGTCTGTTTGAACAAGTATACCCAAATCTGTGTTCAGCATAGCAAATTTCTGTGCCCTCCAAAATCAGTAAACTCACAGCTGGGAAGCAGCAGAATGAGGATATAGAAGGATCAAAGGTATGGTGGTGAAGGGATATGGAATTAGCAGTAAATGCATTAAGGAACTCTGAGAAGCAACACAGTTGCCAACACTGATGTCCTCTCTGCTATATCAGCCACTTGCTTACACAAATGTATGTGTTATACATTTGTATGTCTATCATGCAATTTTCCTGGGCACACTATGCACAAGTAAGTTAAAAAAAGTGTTGCTAAAAATTCATAGAAACCTTAATTAAGTAAAACTATCCACACACCATCCTTTGTGATTATGAGGTGTCAACAGAATCAGATAACAGGCACCAGAAGACCCAACACAAACAAGAAGGCATATTGTTGAGAATGAGAGTAGTCATTCAGAGACCCAAAACCTATCTGTAAGACATCCTCTCACAGAAGGATCATAAGGAAGGATAACGTCAACCAGGATGAAGTATAGCACCTATAAAACACACAATATTCTTATGGTTCTTCGAGGCTTCCTCACCCCAACCCACCCCCCCATATCATGACTGCAAGTCCTACCTTTCAGTTCCGTCTAGACCAGAGCATGTACACTGGCACAGATAAGAACTCAAGACACAGAATCCAGGTCAAATAAACTCCCCAGGTACACAAATAGTAGTAGTGTTACCAGGACCATAGGAGGAGAGAAGGAAAGGGAAAGAGATTGCAATGCTTGATGCATACCATCCACCCCAGGGAAGGTACAACAGAAATGTGAGTGAAGGGAGACAGAGGTTGGTTTTTAGGATATGAAAACAATAAAAATTTCTAATTTATCCAGAGGTCACTAGGGGGGGAGGGAGGGAGGGTGGGGAAGGAGGGAGGGAGAGAAAAAATAAGAGCTGATACCAAGGGCTCAAATAGAAAGCAAATGTTTAGATAATGACAACATATGGACAAAATGCTTGACTCAATTGATGTAGGGAATGTTGTAAGAGCTGTAAAAACCTCCAACAAAATGTTTTCAAATAAATAAAATAAAAATACCAAAACATGGAACTATTGTTTCTCAGCATATCCTCCATCTAGGTCTATACACTTCTGGAACCAATATTTCCACTTCTCTAACATTTTCCCAAAGATAAGCTGTTCTTCAATTTACACCCCATCAAAGCAGCAGTTTTAGAGCATGCTCTAAAGCAGTGGTTCTCAACCGTCCTAATGCCATGACCCCTTTAATATAGTTCCTTATGTTATGGTGACCTCTTACCACAAAATTATTTTGTTGCTATTTCATAACTGTAATTTTGCTACTGTCATGAATCATAATGTAAATATATGATATGCAGGATATATCTTCATTGTTACAAATTGAACATAATTAAAAATAATTAAAGCAGGGATTAATCACAAAACAATATGTAATGATATATTGTGAAATATTTGTTTTTCTTTTTTTAATAATTTTATTGGGGGCTCTTACAACTCTAATAACATTCAATACATCCTTTGTATCAAGCATATTGTGCACATGTTGCCATCTTCATTTCAAAATATTTTCTACTTGAGCCCTAGGTATAAGCTCCTCAACCCCTCTCCTTTTTTTTAATAAATCATTTTATTGGGGATTCATACAATGGTCTTAGGTGACCTCTGTGAAAGGGTCGTTTGACCCCCAAAGGTTGAGAACTGGCTGCTCTAAAGACTCAAATCATGTTCTTTGTAAGTGTTCTTTGACTGTCGAGAAGACAAAGAAGGGCAGAATCAGAGGTATTGGTCCATAGGATAAGGTTTCCCAAAGACATTTTATAGGATATTCCTTGTAACTTTCCTGCCCTTTATCTCATTGATGCAGTTTTCAATTTTCTTAAAACTTCTTCATAATTAGTTCCCGTGATTGTGCTGTGCCTTTTCAGAAAATATATCATACTTATCCATAAGGAATCCAAAAAATGCAGTTGTCATTGCATTCTGGGCTGAGATATATTTCTTGAGTTTAACTGGCCCAGCTGATCCCCACTGAAGCCACTGCTTTGATTGGACCAACATAATTCTATCTGGGCGCTGGTAGTTGGAGCTTTTACTAGTACTTTTTTTCTTAATGACCATACTTTTGTTTCTTTTTTAAAAAAATAAATTACCTTCACATATGACATGTGAGGAAACATCAGAGGAACATCAGAGGAACAAACACTAGATAGGATCTACCAGCAGGCCCAGACTCCTGCCTAGCGTCTCTGGCTGGAATGATGGCATCGCTGCTTTGCAATCTGCTGAGAGCAGCTCTGTTGAACACCTGAGATTTGAGTGGTTTGGAGTTCTATTCTTTCCTCGCTGCACTTTCTCATGGCAGCCACGCTGGCACCAGGCAGACACAGAATGCTTACAAAGCCAACAACTCCAACATCTTCAAAGCCCTTTTGCAACTGTACAGGGTACCTGTGTGTCCATGACTAGTCAGAACAACTTGGTAGCTTTCAACAGTGGAATTGTATACTCTCACATTCCTGAAGGCCAGAAGTCCAAATTTTGAAGTGATAGCAGGGCCAAGAATCCTCCAAAGACTCTGGAAGAGATTCTTTTTCTTGCATCTTCGAGCTTCTGGTGGATCCAAGAGTTCTTTGGCTTGTGGCTGCATTGCTTCAATCTCTTCCTCTATATTATTTATTTGTATGTGTGTTTATTGATTTTACATATTATGCTGTTATTTAGCCTATAAGCAGCAGAACCTTCACCAAGTCAATCATCCTTACATGTACAATTCAGTGGCATGAGTTATGTTCTTTGCTTTGTGCCTACTCATCCTCCTTTCCAAATTGTTTTCCCTCTATTGGCATAAATTCTTTGACTCCTGAGGTTTCTACCCAATCTTCTAAGTTACTGCTGTCATTTTGATCTCATACAGGCAGTTCATTGAAAATCTTAATGCTTAGGCACATATTTTTACTAGTAAAGATATACTATCATTTGATTTTTAAAAAGATTTCAGGGATATTCTTGGCTAAAGATTTTGGAAATAGTTTCAGTGGTTCATCCAGCCTTCATGCTTCTAGAGAATGTCTTCTGTGACAATTTGGATTTCTTGTCTGCATTTCCCCCTTGATCTCTTTGATCAGAGTTTTCAGTATTGGTAACCAGCACTGTTTTAGACTCACGCTGCCTCCATCTTTACATGGCCTTCTCTTCTCTTGTCTGTGTCTTCTTTTATGCCTCTTGTTGAATGCAAGGACACTTGTGATGAAAAGTAAGGAGCCCTGGTGGTATAGTGCATTACACACCCTGGGCTGCTAACCACAATGTCAGCAGTTCAAACCTACCAGCTATTCCTTGGGGAAAATGTAAGGCTGTCATTGTATTATTCCATTGTATGTACCAGTTTTTTTATCCATTTATCTTTTGATGTAAATTTGGATTGTTTCTAACTCCATGCCATTGGGAACTGTGAAGTTTGGAGCACAGACGTCTGGGTCTGTTTCATTTCTTGCCTCTTCTGGGTCTATGCCCAGTAGGGGGATTGCTGGATCATATGGTAGCTCAGTTTTCATCTGTTTTAGATATTGCCAAATCAATTTCCATTGTGAATGTAGATACCTACAGGTCCACCAGCAGTGGACGTGAGTTCCTGTCTCACCACAGCCTCTCCAAAACTTGTTGCTTTCTGACCCCAATGCTACCTTACAAATCTGGCTAGACCAGAGCATGTACATGGGTACAGACAAGAACTGGAAATACAGAGAATCCAGGACGGATAAACATGTCAAGACCAATAATAAGAGTAGCAATACCAGGAGAGTAAGGGGAAGGTGGAGGGAAAAGGAGAACCGATCACGATGACCTACATATAACCCTGTCTCAGAGGGATGGACAACAAAAAGTGGGTGAAGGGAGACATAAGACAGTGGAAGGCATGAAATAATAATAATAATTTATAAATTATCAGGGTTCATGAGGAAGGGGAGAAATGAGAAGCTTATACCAAGGTGTGTTATTTTGAGTAGACAAGAGAAGCATTCATAAACACACATATGTATATAAGAGAGAGTTTTATACAAAGGGCAATTGTGTATTAGGAAAACATCCCAACCCAGTCCAGTCCAGGGTCATAAGTCTGATATTAGTCCATATGTCTAATACCAACCTATAAAGTCCTCTTCAGACTCACTAAACACATGCAATGATGCCAAATGCAGACCCATCAAAGCCAGTGGTACAAAGTCTTCAGATCCAGTGGTGGTGTAGGCATCTCAGTGCTGGCAGGGGCCTCTCTGAGACTTCTCCGGCTTCAGAGGTCTGGCTGCAACCATGTGGCTTGTCTGGCTCCAGGCACTAGCGCAGTGCCATGTGTCTTCTTCTCAGGGATGCCTCACAGGGAGTCAGCCTTGCCGGTTGAGGGTCTCCAAGGGAGTGAGCGAAGAGAGACATTGTCCCCTTCTTCCAAGAAGGAATTACCAGATTTCCCAGAATTCTCAGGGGAAGACCAGACTCACAGAGAAATGTCATTGGGTATCTCCAGATTGACAGCCTAGACTCCACCCCTTCACTCTTAATGCTTAAATTGACACCAGATTAGGTGACTGCCACACAAGGGCTCCAGTAGAAAGAAAATATTTTGAAAATGATAAGTGGCAACAAATATTCAAATGTGCTTGACACAATAGATGGATGTATGGATTGTGATAAGAGTTGTACAATCCCCAATAAGATGATCAAAATAAAAAAGTAAATAAATAAATTCTAAAAGATCCTCAACTTAACTATATCTGAAAGAATCTTCTTCTAAATAAGTTCGCATTCAAAGAATTTGAAGACTAGGGCATTAGCATATCTCTTGGGGGCCACCATTCACCCAGTTTCTAGTCTCTTTTCTATTCAATATCTCACAGTATTGGCAATGACTGCTGACAAAAACTAAGCTATGTCCCTTTAAGTTCCTAAGTCTCCAAATCTTGAAATCTCTCTTTAATTGTATGCTAACTATTAGGAGCTTTGTCAGGAAAGGATGACAGGAGTAATCACCCCAGAACAGATTTTTAGGTAATTTATACTTAGTCAGTCCAAGCCAAATTCCTGGGTGACCTATACTGTGCCCAAGGAGCCTGAAATAATCATGTATTTACCCTTTACCCTGAAATTAGATGGCACTTACTATGCAATTACCCAGCCACTAAGTGACAATTACTGTGTAATTAAATGGTCAGTGGTTACCATATTATTAAATAGCATTGACATGATATTTGCTCCACAAAACCTTACACTGTCACCACAGAGTTAAACTCCCAAATGAGAAATTGCAGCCATTCCTGGGAAACTCTGCTCTTTACTTGGATAGCTTTCCGTTGGCAGATTCTCTCTTAGCTCTGCTCCTCAGAGGGCCAGGGAATAGTCAAGCTGGCACAGACAAGAAAGGCCCTCCTGGATTCAGTCCTTTGACCAGATCAGAGAGGTGCTGTGGGGAAGCCAGCTCCCCCACAACAAATCTTAGTATCAGCAGGCTTAATTGTATGGTTATATACATACATATTTATTATTTAGATATATTATTGTAATAAAGTCATAGAGAAATAGAAGAGAGGGTAAAGAAAAGAAGTCCGACATACCTCATGGTAACATACTCACCTCCTGGATGGCCATGATCTCATCAGCCAGGTCTGTGCACGGCCCGGACAGAGAGGGCAGGAGAGAGATTTATTTCTAATGAAGGTTTATATATCTTTTGGGGTGTGCAAGCCCCCTAATTACATGTAAAGCCATACATCACAGGAAGGAGTTGTGCTACAGGTAATATAGTAATGGGAGGGGGATAATCTAGAGGTATGCACACTACAGGAAGAAGATGAATTAAGGATATGCATGTGACAAGATAGGTGTATCCTAGATTCATGATGGCGGCCTAACCAACATTGCCCTTGAACTGGAGACTTGATTTAGTCTAAGCTTTCAAGGGAAGCAACCCACTACCTAACAGCAGGGAGTGAGCCCCTCCTATGGTGGGACAAACAATAGAGTCTGCTTGCTCTAGATGGCTGATGTCTTCAGGGAGATAACTTGATAATCATTTACCATTTGTTACTAACAGTTGGTTTGGCATATATTGGGGGGAGACAACTTGGGAGAAATCTTTCTGTATCCCAAATGGTGCCACTACGGTGTAGCTCCAGTGCAGGCCAAGACATCTGGGCAAGTCTCTCCATCTATTCAGAGAATGTACTGCAGAAGAGTGATAGACACTGTGCTTTTTCTTTCTCAGAGCTTCTATCCCAGCAACGAGCATTCATTGTTGGGATAGAACCCTTAAGTAAAGCATCTGAGAGATAAGCATAAGCAGCCTCATTCCATGATGACAGGAACTTTACTTGCTTTGTTGCTTATCTCATAGTCAATGTTATCCCTGGTATGTCGTAATGCTCAATAAATATACTTTGCATGGAAAAACTTATTAAATAGGTTATATTATAACCTATAACCTATAACCTTCTGTTATAAGGGCACAAGTCATCCAATGGTAGAATGTCTCACTTTCCATGAAAGAAACCTGAACTCAATTTCCAATCAATGTGCCTCACGGGAGATCACCACCAGTCTGTCAATGGAAGTTACTATGATATTGGACAGGTTTCAGTGAAACTTTCAAATCAACTACAGGATGGATTAGTGATATCTGCCAGGGATATTGCTGGGAGAATGGAAGCACTTCAGCCAGATGTTTATCTCTGACATAGATAGTATGATTCTCCAAATTGAGGTCAGGCTCAGAAAATGTCTGAGCTACAGGAAAACCAGTCAGTGAGGCCAGAAGAGCAGCTAAGAATGTAAAGCAGACAAAGATATCTTTTCCCTCAAACTGAGGAACCCACTTGAGAAAGAAGAAAGGATAGTCTTCTAAAAATAAAAAAGTTATAGGTCAAGAACCCTTGCCTCTAGTGTCAGCTGCTTTAAGTAATTATTGACATTGATCCCATTTCTTCCCCCTCTCTAGATTTGTTTCCTCATCTGTAAAATGAAAGCATATGCATAGTGAATGCCCAAATCACCTCTATAAGCAAATGGTCTCCAAGTCAACAACATCTGGCAAAGGCATTGGTGGCTCAGTGGCACACTGAGCTGAGGTGACATAAATGTCATTTATGTCACTGAGGTGACAAATTCTATTCCCCATCAATGCTTCTCATGGGAAGGTACTCAGCTATCAGTGGAGGCTTGCAAGTCATAATGCTCAATAATGTTTGATGGAACTTGAAAATAGTTCTTGATGGAACAGATTACAAAAAAAGGTCTGGTTAGTTTCTTCCAAAATCAAATCAATGAAAATCCAAAAGTCTGATCTCCAGTCACTCATGGATTTGGTGCAAGATCAAATATCATTTCATTTTATTATGCCTTGAGTAGCCATGAGTCAGATAATGTAATAGAAAATAATTGAGAAGTGATGCAAATTAGGTGGCCAGGGAGGCTTTTCTGAAGGAACATGAGTTAAGTGAGACCTGAATGCTGACAGGACACCATCATTTGAAATTTGGGGAAAAGAGTGTATCGGGCTCAAAGAACCAAACCAAAAAACAAGCTCTGACACGGCAAGTATTTTGAGTGCCGAGAGCACACAGAGTGAAGAAGTAAGGAATACTGGGAGGCTTCATATCAAGTAAGCCTCTGGAAACATCATAAGAAGCTTTATTTTTATTCTATTCTCCATTTTAAAAAGCATTGGAGACTGAGCTCCAGTGGCGTAGTGGTTGTGCGGGGGACTGCAGCCCACTGGGTTGGAGGTTCAAATCCAACAGCAAGGCTGGGCCTTCTACTCTCACCACCAGAGGGCAGTGATGCCAAAAAAAAGCATTGGAAGGTTTTAATCAGGGAGAGCAATGTAGCTACACATCAAACTAAACTATCTACACATCAAGAAGAAACCATAACAAAAGCAGTAACACTACATCTTTGGTAGCTGGGAACCATCAACTTTCTTCACCACATTTGCTCATCCACACATTTGTCTTCAGTGATGGTGTTGGGAAGGTGAGTATCAAAAACTGCCAGGTTATTAGAACAAAGTGTTCTTGTGTTTAGGAAAGCTTTGAATTGGGCCTGAAGTCTGTCTGTTATCTTAATAATTAACATACAAATATATGTATGTATATTGGCCTCTATCTCTTTCTTTAAGGAGGAGGTCAGTTGGGGGACGAGGCTGGTGGTCCAGGTGAAGGCTTATCATGTTGAGGGTTGTAGCCAGAATAATGAAGGATGATGGTCAGTTGAGGGAACACAGCCAAGAACACTTACAGAATGAGCTATGGGATATGATGCAAAGGAGATAAATTTGCAATGACTTTTGAGTTTGGGTCTCTAGTAATTAGGAAAGGCAATGATAGCTATTTATTGATGAGAAAGAACTGAAGGAGTATTAGATACGAGGGTACAAATCAATACTTCCATTTTGGCCACACAAAACCTGAGAAATCCAGGAGATGAGCCAGTCAGGGTGCAGTATAGAACTGATGAAACATACAACTTTCCTCTAGTTTGGTTTCTTTTCCTTTTCTCTTTTCTTTTTTTGTGGCATCCCTGCCCTGGTGGAAGTAGGAAGCCCAGTCTTGGTCCTGAAGAGCTGCTGCTGGATTTGAACCACCAACCCTGTGGGCTGCAGTCCCGCACACAACCAGTATGCCACCAGAGCTCAGTTCATTCTTCTAGTTTGTTAATGCTTCCTCTCCACCCATTATCATGACCCCAATTCTACCTTACAAATCCAGTTAGACCAGAGCATGTATACAGGTACAGATAAGAGCTGGAAACTCATGGAATTCAGGACAGATAAACCCTTCAGAACCAATAATGAGAGTAGCATTATCAAGGGCTTATAAGGGAGGGATGGTGGGTAAAGAAGGGGAAATGAAAAGCTTATACCAAGGATTCAAGCAAAAGTTTTGAGAATGATAATGGCAACAAATGTACAAATACGTAAACAATGGGTGGATGTATGAATTGTGATGTGTTGTACCAGTCCCCAGTAAAATGATTTTTTTAGAACCCTGAGAAATCAAGTCAAAATCTAAGTAGAAATATTACATACGATTGATTACAAAAGTCTGGTGTTTGAGAACAATTGGTACAAGAGTCCAGAGAAGCTTAGGTAAAAGAAATAGATGTGACAATTACCAAAAACATGAAGCTAAATAAGATCTCTGAGGAAGAGAAATTAACTAAGGAAAGGCACTAACAAATGTGCTACTGTTCATTTATTTATTTCACAGTTTTACTATCTTTTTCTATTTAATTCAACTTAAAAAACATCAATCAGCTAATATTAGCAAGAGTGGTGCTAGACATTATATTTACCATACATTTGAGGAGAGAAAATAATAAAAGTACAGTAACATGGGTTGCAAACATCCTTATGACCAACTCATACTTGCCCTTTATTTTTATATTTTATATTATTATTATTATTATTATCCATTTAATTGGGGCTCTTACAAATATTATAGCAAGCACACTTGTACATATGTTGCCAACAATATTTCCAAAGCACTTTCTTTTGACTTGAACCCTCCTCTTTTTCCCACTCCCTCCCTAATCTTCTACCCTCTTGAAACCTTGATCAACTCTATATTATTGGTGTCATTTCGTGTCTTACACTGTCCATTGTCTCCCTTCACCCACATTTGTTATTTGGCCCCATAGGAGATGGGCTATACATCCAACCTTGTGATAGGTTCTCCCTTTCTTCACCCACCGTCCACTATCCTCTTACCCTCATGATATCGCTAATTCCACTACTAGTTCTGAGGGCTTCATCTGTCCTGAATTTCTTGTGTTGAGAGCTCTTAGCTGTACCAATTTGTGTTTTCCAGTCTAGCCAGATTAGTAAGGTAGAACTAGATCATGGAAGTGAGGGTGTGGGAGGGGGAAGCATTCTGGAACCAGAGGAGTGTGTATTTCCTCAGTGCTATGTTGCACTGTGGTTGAATCATCCTTTCCTTGTAACACTTCAGGGGTGGCGGTGGGGTGTCCAAGTGTCTATAGATGAGCTTTGGGTCTCCACTACAACCCCCCCTCTTTCACATTGATATAACTGTTTGGGATCTTTCTTTAAAATCATTTTACTGGGGGTGCATTCACCTCTTATCGCAATCCATGCATCCATTCATTGTATGTCAAGCACACTTGTACATTTATTGCCCTCATCATTCTCAAATATTTGCTTAATACTTAAGATCTTAGTATCAGTTTCTCATTTTCCCTTCCCTCCCACCATCATGAACCCTTGATAATTTATAAATTGTTATTATTTTGTCTTGTCTTACACTGTCCAATGTCTCCCTATACCCACTTCTTGGTTGTACCTACCCCAGGGAGCAGGTTATATATAAAACCTTATAATCAGTTCCCTCTTTCTACCCCAGCTTCCCTCCACCCTCCCGATTTCACCACTCTTACCACTGGCCCTGAAGGGATCATTTGTCCTGGACTCCTTATGTTTTCTGTTCCTATCTGTACCAGTGTACATCCTCTGGTCTAGAGAGATTTGTAAGGTAGAATTGGGATCATGATGTTGGGGGCGGGGGACGGAGGAAACATTGAAGAATTAGAGGAAAGTTGTATGTTTCATCATTGCTCCACTGCACCCTGACTGGCTCATCTCCTCCTTGTAACCCTTCTGTAAAGGAATGTCCCATTTCCTACAGATGGACTTTAGTCTCCAATCTGTACTCTCCCTCATTTACAATGATATAATTTTTAGTTCTTTGATGCCTGATACCTGATCCCTTCTGCAGCTTGTGGTCACACAGGCTGGTGTGCTTCTTCCATGTGGGCTTTGTTGCTTCTGACCAATATGTCTACTAGTTTAGCTTCAAACCTTTAAGACCCCAGACACTACATCTTTTGATAGCTGGGAACCATCAACTTTCTTCACCACATTTGCTTATGCACAACAGTGATCCTGTTGGGAAGATGAGTATCAAAGAGTGCTAGGTTATTAGAACAATGTTCTTGTGTTTAGGGAAGCTTTGAGTAGAGGCCTGAAGTCTATCTGTTATCTTAATAATTAACATATAAATACATGTACATTGGATTCTATCTCTTTCATTATAAATGAATAAATTTATTTATATACATGCCTATATCTATACCTCTATAAATAGTTTTTGCTTCCTACTTCTTTCTTCTATTTCCTTTCACCTTCCTCCAGTTCCAAAATCATGCTCACCCCCCACTCAGCTCTCAGTAATTGAATACATTGCACTTGATCAATCCCCACCAGGTCTCCTTGCCTCATTTTTAGATCCCATGTGACATCCTTATTCCTGAACTTGTGGGTTTCTCACTACCCCTCCCTGGCTCATCCTCTCCCATGTCCTGTCAGGACCACTGGTCCCATCATTTTCTCAGTATTGTTTGCGCTGTCTATCTACTATAGAGAGGCATAGGAGGAAAGAAAGAAAATCACACAACAAAAATCCCCCAATAAATAGTTCCAGGTCTGTCTGCTGACTCTTATGAAGATTTTCCAATCATACCTGATGAGGTGGCAAGCCCTGTACCCGAGTTGGAAGTCTATTTTCAGGATTCCTCAGGAACTTGTATACTTAGCTCCCCATGCTGCCCTGCTGCATTTCCTTTGCGTTTCACCTTGCTGTGCAAGGGACAGACCAGGAAAACTTTCTTTACATTGTCTCCAGTGCTTTCCCCATAGTGCTATGGATCAGTGAGTGTCTCCTGTCTCATTAGAGGGGCAGCCATAAGATCCTCTCTGTGCATTGACTGCTGAGCAGGGTTTGGTGGGCTTTTAAGAGGTTCTCTTCTCTCCTCTTCTCTTCTCTTCTCTCCTCTTCTCTTCTCTCTCTCTCTTTTCCTCTAAGTTCACATCCAAATAAACTGGACAGACCTGCCACTCTCCTGGAGTTATATCTTCAGCGCTGCCCTCTATATTACACTCCTTTGGGGAGGGAGTGAACATAGCACAGTTTGGGCCTACCCCAGTCTGCCTCTCCTAATTTGCTTTTCCATGTCAGTTTGTTGCCCTCAAGTCTTGGTGCTTCAGGATGGGATCTGGTCCCACTCTCCCTTTCCTGTGCAGACATAAGCATTATCCTTCCCATGGGTATATTAGTGCCCTGTTCCCCTATCACCCTCATTTTTTTTCAGTTTTTTTTTCATTCCAATAGAAAACTTACTTCTTAAAACCATATCGTGTCCCTGTGGTTTCATGGCAAGCACCTGGTGCTCTTCCTCCCTCCCAGCACATTCCTAATCCTCTTTGTTCGACAACCCATTTAATTCTAAATTATAATTTAGATATAAATGATAGTCCGCTAAAGAAGATTAAGAAGAAAAGTGCTGGGAGATAGGGGAAGCACCAGGTGACTGCCATGAAATCACAGGGATGATGGTGTTTTAAGGAGGAAATTTTTCCATTGCATTCAATGGTGCTGAGAAATGGAGCTACATGAGAAAGAATTACTTTCATTGGGTTATGTCATTGATGAGCTTGATAAAAACTATTAGAAGGAGTGATGGGGACAAATATCTGTGATGGAAATGAAGAGAATAGATATTAGGAGATAAGTAAATGGAAACAGAAACTATAGACCAAAGCCTGGGTTCATGGGTCAGATAAATCACAGGTCATTGTGGGTGTATATAATTTTTGAGACTGAATATTAAAGAGACCTCAAGTCTAATGCAATTAAGTTTCACAAAATAACTAATTCTTGTTCCTTAAATTTACCAGATTTACCTAAATTTGATCAGTATGCCATTTTTAGAGAGGACTGAGACTCTGTGACAACTTGTCAGATTCCAGCATTAGATCCCCTCAGATTCCAGTATTAAAGGTCATTTATATTAACCTTGGTTAGAGGGAATCTGATAAACGTATATAGGCTTGCTGTTCATTCTTTAATCTCCCACGACCCTGGCAAATTAATGTCTCATCAGGTAAGACACTAATAAGGCCAGAGGGCCACTTCATTAAAGGAGATAAAATGTATCCTGTACAAACAACTTTGAAATAACACCAGCCAGAGGGCTTATATGAAAGCCCTATAGATATTGCCAGGAAGGCTGCTTCCCTCTGTTACAATTCTGTTGTCCATCTTGTATGAAATTTATACTGGATATTCTAGTATGATCCAATAACTGTGTTATCAGATATTTATCTTGCCTTCTTGGAACAGAGACAATAGACTGTCTATATATCTGGCAATGATCACACTGGTCAATCTAGTCCATCAACACATAACTCATCTGCACAGCATTATGAAACATGACATGTGCAATGAAGTATTGGGATTTATTCAAAGTTAATAAATAAATAGTCATTAAGCATCTACTATCCTAAGCTTTGGAATTTTGTCAGCAATGATGAAGATAAAGCCCAAATTCCAAACCATCTTGAGCTTATATTCTATTGGTTCACATCATCTATGTTACAAGATGCTTTACAGATTCTTCATTACTATTTAGCATTTCATAGGAGCCCTGGTGTGTTACAAGTTGGGCTGATAACTCCAAGGTCAGCTGTTCAAAACCACCAGCTATTCCACTGACAAAAGAAAAATCTTTCCTCCCTGATAAAGGCTCGTGGATTTAAAAACTGATAGAGTCGGTTCTACTATAAGGTCAGGATAAGTCAGAATTGACTCAAAATGTGAGTTTGTTTGTTTGTTTGTGCTGCGTATCATTCCATTGTGCATATGTACCATAGTTTGTGTATTCATTCAGTTATTGATCCACATGTAGGTGGCTTCCGATTCTTTACAATATATTGTGACTACTGCTGCAGTGCATGTGATTAGGCATGCATCTGTTTGCATCTTGGATTTTTTGTCTTTAGGCTATAGATATAGTAGTAGATTTACTGGATATGATAATCTTTCTATTTCCATGTTTTAAAAGAAAATGCCATATAATTTGTCACAATGGATAACATCATTTACAGTCCCAACAACAGTGCATGAAAGTTCTAATATTTCTATACCCTCACCAGCATTTGTTTTCTGCATTATTGAAACTTGCTCATATTGCTGGGGTAAAATCATTCTGTGCTATTTTGATTTGTGTCTTTCTAATGACTACAGACTGACAGCATTTCATATATAATGCCGGGCTCTTAAGTGTCTTCATTAGTAAAGTGTTGGTTCATGTCCTCGTCCCATTATTTTTTAAAAGGTTTAGTTTTTGAGATGCTGAATTGTTGAGAAGTAAATTTTTTAGATTAATTTCTCATTGCATATTCCATTGGCAAATATTTTCCCCAATCTCTTTTTACACTTTTGAAGTCTTTTGATAGACATTGGTATTTAAGTTTTGTAAGATCTCTTTTTCTACTTGTACATTTTTTGTTATGTCTGATAGTCTGTTTTTGCTATTAATTTGTGCCATTAAGTTGGCCCCTATTTTTCCTTTTATTATATTTCTGATTTTAGGTAGCACATTCAAGTATGAGGTCTATCTTGAGTTTGTTTTGTATGTGGTTTGAAGTATGGATCTTGTTTGATTTTTCTGTAAATGTATAATCAAATTTTCCAGTTGTGTCAAAGAAATGGTGTTTGCTCCCATCTAATGGATTTCTGAACTTAGTAGATCAGGTGAATGAATTAACTTCTAGTTTTCAATTCTGTTCCACTTGTCTACTGTTTTGTCAAGGAGTCTGGTGGTGTAGTAATTATGAGTTGGGCTGCAATCTGCATGTTTGGCAGTTCAAAACCATCAGGAGCTCCGAAGGGGAAAAAAACTGGGCTTTCTACTCCTGTAAACAGTTACAGCCTCAAAAGTCACAGTGGGCCACTATGAGTCAGTATTGACTTCATAACAGAAAGTGTGTTTTTGTTTTTGAGTTTATTGTTTTGTTTACTGTAGCTGTGGAGAAGAATTCTAAATCTGAAAGTATAGGATGTGCTAGTTTTTTTCCTTTTTAGTATCACTTTGCTTATCTTGTGTCTCTTTCTTTTCCATATAAAGGCAGTGAATGGGTTTTCCATTTTCTTAAACAACGTTGGGGTCTGGATCAGGATTATGTAATATCCATATATCACTCTGGATGGTTTTGACATTTTCACAATGTTAAGTCTTCCTATTCATGAACATAGTACAAGGAGTTATTTACTCCCACCCCCAGCCCCCCCCCAAAAAAAAGCAGAATTTTTTTCCAAAGCTATAAATTTAAATATTTTTATAAAATAGCCTATTAAACAAAATAAATAAATAAATAAATAACCTATTACCTTCAAGTACTCTCCATTATCCTCAATACATTTGCCAAATCTGTGATTCCATTCTTGGTAACACTTTTCAAACTCATCTGTTTGGATCACAGAGGAGCATCGGCATCATTTTTTCCCCTAAACCTATACTGTCAAATCAGTGTCCTTTCATGTCCTTTACATTGACAGAAACAAAAAGAAGTCACATGGAGTGAGGTTAGGTGAATCAGGTGTGCGGAGCAAGAGAGGGGTGCTGTTTCATTGCCAAAAACTGGCATACTGAGATGACTTTGTGAACTGGTGTATTGTCATAGTGTCAAAAGCAGTCCCCTCTCTGCCACAATTAGTTGCTTTTTGTCACAGAGTGTTACATAATCTTTTCAGAACCTCTAAATATAAATCTTGATTAATAGCCTGACCTAGTGGAACAAACTTCAAATGCAGTGCAAGTCAACATTTCCATCCCTTCAGGAAGTTGACAGACTTTTAGAATGAGGTTTGTCATCAATCTACATTTCACCTTTATTGAAATGAGAAACCCACTTGTATAGATGAGTTTTTTTCATAGCTCTGTCTTTGTAAACTGGGTTCAACATCACAGCAGTTTCTATGACATTTATCCCCAAGCAGGAAACAAAATGTCAAAGCCCCACGCTGTACTCTTAGATCAGCCATCCCAAAAAACAAGGTTGAAGCGAAATTATTTATCTGATAAAATGCACTGTGATGATAGAGAACTTTCCCAGGCAATGCCAGTGGGTGCACTAACTTAGAGTGAGTTTCTGAATGCTCATCTAGTGGGAAAAATATGTACTCCACCCATTGGAGCTTTTTTCTGGGGTTTTTTGCTTTTGTTTTAGGAGAGGGTACCTTTTCATATATTTCTTTATTTATTTGGATCTTTTATTTTAGTAGTTTATTTTAGTAGTGTTTTGTAGCTTTCTTTGTACAAGTCTTTTGTATCTCTGATTAGGTTTATTCTTAAGTTTCATATATTTTTTATAGCTATTGTAAAGTGTATTGTTTCCCTTCCTTCCTTTTAAGAGTTTTCTTTGTTGGTTTAAAGGAATCTAACTGAGTTTTTACAGATGATCTTCTACAATGCCACTTTGTTGAATCTTCAAGCAGTTTTCTTGCTGATTGTATGGTATAGTCTATGTACAGGATCATATCATCTGCAAATAGAGTTAGTTTTACCTCTTCCTTATGAATTTATATGTGTTTTATATCGCTTTCTTACCATATTGCCCTGAGTAGGGCTGCTATTCCAATGTTGAATAAGAGTGGAGGCATAGAACATATTTTTTCTGGTTCCTATTCAGAACGGGAATACTTAGAAGACTCTCTCCATTGAGAATAATGTAGGCTGTTAGTTTTCTGTATACGCCTTGAATAGTGTTGAGGAATTTCCTTCTTATTCCAATCTGCTGGGAGTTTCTATCAGAAATGGGTGTTCTATTTTCTCAATGACTTTTCTGCATTAATTGATAGAACCATGTGGTTTTTATTGGATAAGAGTTTTAGGATTTTGCATCTATGTTCATGAGAGATATTTGTCAGCAATGTTTTTAGTGGTGTCTTTGGCTTTGATAGCAGGATTATGTTTGTTTTATAAGATGAATTAGAGATCATTTTTTCTATGTTCTGAAATAGTCTGGTAGCATTTGTGTCAGCTCTTTTCTGAATATTTGGTAGATTTTCCAGTGAAGCCATCTGTACCACAATATTTCTATTGCTGTTAGAATTTCTTTTTTTATGATTTATTCCTTTTTTTGGTACATATCTGTTCAAATTTTCTATCTATGGCAATATACATTTGATTGCTAACCAAAAAGTCTTCAATTTAAACCCATCATTGGCTCCTTGGGAGAAATATGAGGCTTTCTGTTCCCAAAAGATTTATAGCTTCAGAAAACAAAAGGGGGTAGTTCAACCTTCCCTTATCAGGTCACAAAGAGTCAGAGTTGACTCTCAATGAAAGGTAAAAGTTTCTATACTAGATTACATTATTCATCGACTTCAAGAAATTTGTCCATTTCTTGTTGGCTTTCGAATTTGGTGAAGTACATTTCCCCATAATATTGTGTTACTCTTTTTCTTTTAATTGGTTCTTTTGTAATGTAATACCTTTCATTTCTTATTGATAGCTTTTTTTGTTGTTTTTGCATAATATTCTTGTTCTCTATTGAATTTATCAGCTTTTGTCAATTTTGCTAATCTCTCACGAAAATCAACTTCTAGTCTTTTAATTCTTTCTTCTAGATAAATCTAAAATTTATCATTCATTTTTCTCTATGGTTCTTTGCTTTGCTTTTTTTCTAATTGATAGAATTGTTTGCATCTTTTCTCTTGGTGTGTGTTTATTTCTAAGTACCACTTTACCTGTGTCACAAAGATTTAGTAAGTTGTGTCATTCTCATTTGCATCTAGAAATTCTTAATTTCTCATCTTATATTTTCATGACCTGGAAATTTTAAAGTTGACTGGTGTTCAGTTACCATGTATTCAATAATCTTCTCCACTTCTTCTTGTTTATTTCTAATTTAGAATATTGGGATCTGAGAAGATGTTTTATATTATTTCATTGTTCTCATATTTATTGATACTAGCTTTGTGGACGAAGATATGATCTATTCTGAAAAATGGCATATGTACATTATAAAAGAATGCTTACTAAAATTTTATTGGGTAGAGTATTTTCTATGCCAGTTTAGTCAGGTTGGTTGCTGGTGTTAGTGACATATTTTCTACTTTTTTTCAGTTTCTTTCTAGTTATTCTGTCCTTCATTAAATGTGGTGTGTTAAAAGTCCTCCAATGTTGTTGTGAATTTGTCTATTTCTCTTTTCATTTATGTTCATACTTATTGTATGTATTTTAAGGTTCTTCCATTAGGTGTGTAAATATTTATTATAGAAATGTTCTTTTGCTAAGCTGACCCTTTAATCGTTATATAATGTCCATCCTTTTCCCTCATGCTAGCTTTTTCCTTGAAACCAACTAAATTATAAATTAGTATTGCCACTTCCTGTTCTTTTGGTTGCTACTAAGTTGATAATTTTTCCAACTTTTAATTAATTAATGATTTTTCATTTTTGTGCCTAAGATGAGTTTCTTGTAGGAAGCATACTGATGAATCCTGTTTCACTTATCCATTCTGACAGTCTTTTTTAAGAAAAATAATTTTTTGTGGGCTCATGCAACTCATATTACAATTCATACATTGTGTCAAGAACACTTGTAATTTCTTGTCATCATTTCTCAAAACATTTGCTTTCCACTTGCACCCTTGGTATCAGCTCCTCATCTTTCCCCTCTCTTCTCTATCCTCCCTCCCTCATGAACTCTTGATAATTTTAAAATTATTTTCCATACGTCACACTGTCCAATGTTTCCCTTCACCAACTTTTCTGTTCTTCATCCCCTGGGAAGGGGGTTATATGTAGATCCTTGTGATTGATTTCCACTTTTTCCCCACCTTTCCTTTCCTGTTCTGGTATCACTGCTCTCATTATTGGTCCTGAGGGGTTCATCTGTTCTGGATTACCTGTGCTCCCAGTTCTTTTTTTTGTTAAATCATTTTATTGAGGTTCATACAACTTTTACCACAATCCATACATACATACATTGTATCAAGCACATTTGTACATTTGTTGCCCTCCCAATTCTCAAAACATTTGCTTTCCACTTGAGGCCTTGGTATCAGCTCATTTTTTCTCTCCATCCCCAACCGCCCCTTCCCTCATGAACCCTTGATAATTTATAACTTATTATTTTGTCATATCCGATGTTTCCCTTCACCCATTTTTCTGTTGCCCATCCCTCAGGGAGGTGGCTATATGTAGATCCTTACAATCAGCTCCCCATTTCTTCCCCACCTTCCCTCCACCCTCCTGATGTTGTGTCACCATTCTCACCACTGGTCCTGAAAGTATCATGTGTCCTGGATTCCCTGTGCTTCCAGTTTCTGTCTGTACCAGTTTACATCCTCTCATCTAGCTGGATTTGTAAGGTAGAATTGGGATCATTATGGGGATAGGGGTGGGAAACATTAAAGAGCTGGAGGAAAGTTGTATGCTTCAACTTTCTGCACCTGACTGGTTCATCTCCTCCCCATGATCCTTCCGTAATGAGATATCCAGTGCCTACAGATGGATTTAGGATCTCTACTCCCGACACGCACTCATTCACAATATTTTTTGCTCTTTGATGCCTGATCCTATCAACACCCCATGATCACACAGGTTAATGTGCTTCTTCTATGTGGGTTTTGTTTTTGTCAGTCTTTTGGACTGGTGCATTTAATCCATTTTCATTCAATGCAATAAATGATAGCTATGAATTTATTGCTATTACTTTTATGCTTTCTTGTGTGATGTTCATGATTTCTTTATTTTACTTTTTACTGGGCTAAATTCATTTTGTTACCAGATTTTCTATTCACTTTCTTTGTTGTTAATGATGCTGTGTTTATTAAGCACTTGGGATTATTGTCTTTCTTATTTTGATTAGCTTTGTTTATTAACATTCTTTGTGTTTGCCTTGAACTATATTTTTACATTTCTAAGTTTAAAACAGTCTGTTCTATCTTAATAGCATCCTCACTTCCTTGCCATGTGCAAGTTCTCTAATTATACCATTCATTTCCTCTTTTTGCTGTGCAGTGTTCATCATTTATAGTTTGATGCCTCTGGTTCTCTATTTTCAGTTTAGTAAGCTAATTTATTTTTGAGATTCCTTTTTCTGAGTTAGTTTCTAAGTGATATCACCATGTGTCCTAATTTCAAGGAGCCTGACACCGTTAGTTCTTTGTCTGAAGGCCTCCCTTTCTTTCTTTTTTTTAATAAATCATTTTAGTGGGTACTCTGAATGTTCATAACAATCTATACATGTATTGCATCAAGCACATTTGTACATATGTTATCATCATAATTTTCCAAATATTTTCTTTTTACTTGAGCACTTGATATCAGCGCTTCTTTTTTTCCAACCCCCACCACCCTCCCAACCCTAGTGACCCCTTGATGAATTACTATTTTTTCCATATTTTATACCATCCACTATCTCCCTTCATCTATGTTTCTGTTGTCAATCCCTCTGGGGGGTGGGTGCTGTGTTATAAATCAAACATTGCAATAGGTTCCCCCTTTCTCCCAATCATCCTTCCACCTTCACCCTACACTCATGGTATTTTTACCCCCATTGTTGTTTCTGAGGGGTTTCTCTGTCCTGGATTTCTTGTGTAGAGAGCTCTTATCTGTACCAGTGTACAAACTCCAGTCTAGCCATATTTGTACTGTAGAACTGAGGTCATAATAGTGTGTGTGTGGGGCGGGGGGGAATCATTAAAGAACTAGTGGAATGTTGTGTGTTTCATTGGTGCTATACTGCAACCTAGTTGATTCATCCCTTCCTTGTGACCCTTTTGTGAGTGATGTCCAATTGTCTACAGATGGACTTTGTGTCTATACTCCAGTAACCCCACCCCCACCCTCCCCCTGCCATACCCATCAATATGATTGCTTCTTCTTGCTCTTCTGATGCCTGATACCTGATCCCATTGACACCTTGTGATCATACAAGCTAATATGCTTTTTCCAAGCTCCCTTTATTTCTTTCTTCTTGGTTTGGTCTGGTTTTAACAAAGACCCTTAACTTTTGTTGATCTGAAAATGTTCTAATTCACCATCATATTTGAGAGATTGTTTGACTATATATATAACATTTGATTGATTTTTATCTTTGTTTCTTTTTAAGTTTTTATACATGCTATTCAGTTGCCTTCTAGTTTGCATGTTTTCTCCCAAGAAATTTAGAACTATATCTTATTAGTTGTCCATTGTAAGTAACATTTCATTTTTCCCAAGCTGCTCTCAGGATTTTCACTGTCTTTGATTTTGGAAAAATTTCTTATGGCATGTCATGGTGGTTTTCTTTTAAGTTCTAACTTTTATGAGGTTTTATGAGCTCCTTTGGATGAATTTTTCTTTTCTACCTCCTGCTTTGAAATTCTGACTACCCACTAATTGCTCCTCTTCATCTTATCCCACGGAGTTCTAAGAATTTTTTCCCCATATTTTGTTACATTTCCAAATTATTTCGAAGGATTTGTCTTCTAATTTGCCAAAACATTCTACAATTGATTTGATTCTACTCTCTTTTCCCTTCCAATGTCTTATCTATCTTGGGAATTTTAATGTTGATAGTCTGGATTTCTAATTGTTATTTTTCAATGGCTTCTAGTTGTTTGTTTTGTCATTTTGCTCATGTATTGGTTTTGTGAATTGTTTGATGATATTTTTGGTGTTCCCTCAATTTTGCTTGTGATTTTCTTGAACCCTTCTAAGATGATATATAGTTAATGTATATGTACATATGAAATATACAATATGTATGATATATATTTCCTTTTCAAGTAGTTCTATCACCTAGTTTTTGTCAAAGAAATTTCCTTCCTCTTTATTTTATTTTCTCATTAATTACATCTTATCCTGTTTCTTTATTTGATTTAAAATGATCTATTTGCCCAAACATTTTTAAGGGGTTGTATTTATTTGCTGATTAGGTGTTTCTTAAACCTTTATTTGTGTTTATTTGTGTTTTTTACTATTATTTTAGGGGGAAGGGACTTTGTTTTAATACAACTTGATCGGTAGAGAAAGATACTACTTTTGGGGATAGGTTGTTGGCACTGAGTCACTCCCCTCTGGTATCTAGATAAGATAAGTAATCGGTGAGAGTGTAGGCATGGATCTGTGCTTGCAAACTAACTGCAGATTAAGTGAGCAGTTACTGTCCACCAAATCAGAATTAACTCAATGTCAGGGAGTTTGAGTTGAGATCTGATATTAATTTAATTGTGCAGTAGTGAGTGGAGATCTGATATTAATTTAATTGTGCAGTAGTGAATGGCAGCTCTTGCCTACTAAGTAAGGCAAAAGATGGTATGGCTGAATAGTAGGAAAACAAAGTTCTATCATTAGATGGGTTGTTTATTATAAAATAGGAAATAAAAAAAGGCATTAAGAAAAATGGATAAATATAAACAAAGAGGAGGAGAGAGAAAACAAATTGATCAAAAGGTGGAAAAGAGAAAAACAAGCAAAAAGATGTTGCAGAAGCATGAGCCCATGGGTGGGGTAGAAGCCTGTCACATAATCTATGAACTTTTGACAACTAAGGCCATGGTTTGGGTTTTGAGTTCCTTAACTATATGACCTACTCAAACAGGATAGTGGGACAAGTGGAAAGTAAAAGGAAATATAGGAAAGAACTAAGAGACAAAGGACATTTTATAAATATACATATATAAATATATTAATATATAATGATAGAAACATAGTTCTATGTACATATATGTATAGTTTAAGTATTAAGATAGCAGAAAAACATTGGGCCTCTACTCAAGTTGTCCCTCAACAGAAGAACACTTTGTTGTAATAATCTGGCATTCTGTAATGTTCATCGTCCTGACATGATCTTTGAAGACAAAATGGGTGCACAAGCAACTGTGGTATAATCTTATGCTGCCTGGATGTTACAAGATACAGCATCTGGGGTCTTAAAGACTTGAAGTCAAACAAGCGGTCATCTAGCAGGGAAGCAGCAAGCCCAAAGGGAGGAAGCACATCAGGCTGTGTGATCACAAAGTGTTGATAGGTTCAGGTATCAGGTATCAGAAAACCAGAAAAAACACAACCATATCAGCTGAAATGAGGGGAGTTGGAGTGGAGACTCAAATCCCATCTGTGGATAATTGGACATCCCCTCAGGGAAGGCTTATAAGAAAGAAATGAGCAGGTCAGGGTGCCCTAAAGCACTGACAAAACATACAACTTTCCTCTAGTTTTTTAATGATTCCTCCTGCCCCCCCCTAATATAATGACCCCAATTCTACCTTACTATAATATCTGGCTAGACAAGAGCATCTACACTGGTACAGATAAAATCTTGAAACACAAGGTAATCCAAGACAGATCACCACCTCAGACGAAAAACGAGCATAGTGATATCAAGAAGGTAGAGAGAAGGTGGGGAAAGAAATGGGGACTGATCACAATGATAAACAAATAACATCCCCCAAGGGGGATAGACAAGAGAAAAGTGGGTGAAGGAAGGCAGCAGTGGGTGTAGAACATGAAAAAATGATAATTTATAAATCATCAAGGATTCATAAGGGAAGAAGAAACGGGGGAAATGAGGAGCTGATACCAAGAACTCAAGTAGAAAGAAAATGTTTTGAAAATGATGATGGCAACATATGCACAAATGTGCTGGACTCACTAGATGACATATGAATTATGATAAGAGCTGTCAATGCCCCCAATGAAATGATTTTTTTTAAATCAGAGCCTGTGAAACCTTTGGAGACAGTTCTAGTGTATCATATAGATTCACTGTGAGTTGGAATTAACTTGGTAGCACAAAAAAATAACAGAATCTTTACAGACTTTTACATTTCCCTTGTAGATTGCCAAACTTTCATTGAGCAGATGACCTCATAACTACTGTGCTACCCAGACTCTTAGGCTTAAAGAGATTCTCTAAGTTTTTACTTTCTTGTGATCTCTGCCTCTCCCCTAATTCTCATCACACTAGAGAGAGAAGGGACAGAATCTGTTAGAGGCATCCAATGAAATACAAAAGCTATCTCTTCTATACTCCTAATACTAATCCCAGGAAATGACCAGAGGATGAAGCATTAAATTCCAAGAATAGTGAAGAGCTCTGTGTTAGTCTGGGTAGACTAGAGAAACAAATTCATAGACATGCATATAGATATAAGGGTAAGACTTATGTACAAGAGGAATGGAACACTGAGAAAGCATCCCAACGCAGTCCAGTCCAAAGTTACAAGTCCACATACCTGACACCAGTCTCTAAAGTCTTCCTGGGACCCATGAAATCACAGGCCAGTGGGTGCAAAATACCAGCACTGGCAGGGGTTTTTCCTTGGCTCCTCACTTCCAGGGCTCAGGGTCCATCAACAGCATCCAGTGGTGGTAGAAGCATCTCAGTGCTGGCAGGGGTCTCCACATGGCTTCTCCAGCTTCAGAGGTCCGGATCCATCAGGCAAAGGACATGTGTCTTCTCTTCCGGCTCCTCCAGATCCTCAGACGCTGCCATCTTGTCTTGTCCATAGTTTTGTTGTCTCAGAGACTGACTCCCAGAGACTGAGAGAGAAGTCTCTGTTTTCCAATTGGGAAATACCGCAAGGTGTCCCAGAAGTCTCAGGAGAAAATCATGCCCACACAGAGGCCTCATTGGCTACTCAATGGCTATCTCCAGATTAATAGGCTAGACTCCACCCCTATATCTCAATCATGAAATTGACATAGCACATGACCACCACGAGCTCTAAATCCAAGAAAGACCTCTGAATGCTCTGAGAACCAAATGTAATTTGCTCCAAGCTGAATCAACAAATTCAGAGTCTTGAGGGAGGTGACTTACTGAACCCTCTCATCTCTTTTCTCCTAAAAGCTGAACTAGTTCAATAGCTTAAAATACCAGCTACCTGTTGAGGAATCTATGCTCCAAAATCACATATTCAACATAAATACTTCCCTAGCACTTCAGATGCATTGTGGCATGAGCAGAATTCTAAAGTTCCCAAACTGAAACCTGTCCCCATTCTATAGCCCCCAATCAATGAATAGTACTACTATCTACCCAGTTACTAAAGCAAGGGTCGTAGAACTCAGTGTACTTCATCTTAATATGGAACACTTCAAATACAAACAAAATAGTGTAATAAAGCTTCTTGTGATCATATCTCAACATCTATATTTTAGCAACCCATAGCCACTTTAGCACTCTTGTACTATTTTGAAGCCAACCTGGAATTTGGCATGTAGTCTATGAATCACTGGGTTAAACAAGACCCTTTCAGGCTATCTGTGAGATGAAAACCTTTCTGAATAATTCAAAGATGTCATTCCCCTTTTTCAGCATAATGAAACATGGTGGGTGAAACTCCTAATACATAGAAGAATCAAGGAAGTGTAGCATTGTGATAATGACTATCATTCACTCACGTTGAAAACTAAACAAGCATATTTCAGTTAAGACTATCCTGGGTGAAAGAGCAAAAACAATTAATTTTATTGAATCCCAGTTTTTGACTACATGGTTTTCCCCCCCTAGGCATTTAGCAACCTTCAAAAAAATCATGAATATTGTTCTTCTATTCCATGTTTCTATGAATGTTTTGAACCCACAGTATACTAATGTTTATTATTACTTTAATATATCATTTATTTGTTGTTGATAATGATGAGTATATACACAAAGAACATACATCAATTTGATAATTTCTGCATGTACAATTCAGTAACATTGATCACATTCTTTGAACTATGTAGTGAGAATATATCTTTGATATTGGGGGGTGTGTGAAAAATGAAAATATACATAATAACCCTCTTCTTCACAGCAAAGTATAATGGATATCTCAATAAAAAGGTTCTATGCAAATGGATATATTTGAATAGCAAGCTAAACTAGCCTCTTTTTTCATGGAACTCTATTTTCACTTGAAAATTAAACTAGATATTTCTTCAAATTAAAGTATATGGCTCACAAGTAGATGTCACTTCAAAGAAAACAGCTGAGAGTTCCTGTTGTCGATGATAAAATTCAAACTTTCATTTTTTTTCTTTTTTACTAATCATTTTGTTGGAGGCTTGTACAACTCATCACAATCTACACATACATCCACTGTGTCATGCGCTTTTGTACAAATTCTGGAAAAAAATATTTATGCCACCATAAATTTGAGTTTCTGCTGTTCTTAATGATACATGAGATTAGTATATAATTTAATAAGTGTGCTTTTTAAAACACTGCATAAGAAGATGTGCTAACATTTGGAAGATATTCATACTCAGCAAACCAATATTTTGCAAATAACATGCATGATAATACATTACTATTGTCTTAGGTTTGGTTCTCTAGAGAAGCAAGGTCAGTGAAGCATATACATGTTTATATACGTAGACATTTATCTCAAGGAAATGGTTCACATAGTTGTAGAGGCTGGTGTGTTTGAAATCCATGAGTCAGATGTAAGTCTAAAGACTTGGATCCACTTAGTTGTAGGGGATGATAAGCAAGTCATATGGCAAACTTCTGGCTTCAGAGAAGAATGAACCCAAGATTGGCAGGTAAAATGATAGGCTACTGTCAATGCCCAGAATAGATTGGCAATACAGTAGGGTACTGATTCAAGGCCAAAGATTTTGAGATCAGATGATAAGCTAAGTGCAGGATCTAGACTCAGCAAAAGCAAACAAATGTTGCCAGAATGTCCACTTCTGTTGGAAGCAGGACATATATAGACCCAGGGAAAGGTTCTTTCACTTGATGGAGTGCTGCCATCAGATCTCCACTTAAATGTGGAGACATTACATCTCATCATGGAAGATGATTGCATCTTAACTGTCAAACCACTAAGAATCCAGTCCAGCCAAGTAGACCCACAACTTTAAATATCATAATCAGATGGGTAAAGGATCCCTTTAACGAACAAGATAGACCAGGGAACAGAATGTAAAGTTAATTCACATAATTACAAAATATAGCTAATATTTTTAAATCATCAGTTACAGAGTTTTGCTGCAGTATCAAAGAATAATTAATATCCATAATTATCTGAAAAATCAAAGAAAATATTTCATTTATTCCAACTACATATTTGTATAAGAGCAACTTACACAACATATTGCAACTGATTAAACTCAGAAGCAGATATGAGAATTCTGCCATCTTCTATTAAATCAGATATTAAAGAAATTTACAAAATGCATTGTGATACTACCCTTCTGATTAATGTTGTGTTTTGGAAAATAGCTACATTTTAAAAGTGCAACATTTATCAGCCTATGCGATCCTACTATAAATAATAAATTCAAGATCAGAAATATTGCATTAGAGTTTAAATGTTGAGCACTCACCTAACTGAAAGCCATTTGCAGAGTCCCCATATGGCTTAAGCCTCCATTAAACTGTTTCTAGTCATTGCCTACAGATATTCCTTGTCTTGCTATCAGATAGAATGCCTTGGAAAGTGGATTAATACAGCTGTAGTTAGGTTTAAACTTAACATCTAATTCTTTTTGTCTTGCTAACCATTCTGAATTTGTTTATATTATTTTTTGCTTTGTTTTGTAATGAGGTTTTTCTATGTTTTATGTTGTTCTAGTTATTGGGATTTTTCTTTTTATCACTTTATTTGAAATTCAAGAAAGATTAATCTATATTAATAGTTTCTTGGGACTAAAGTAAGAGAGACTGGGGAAAATGAGGAGCTAACAAAAATATGTACAAAAATAGAGAAAATTTTCCATATTTAAGTCATTGAATTGTATGATACATAGCTTACATTACAATAAAACTAAAATGTAATTTATGTTAACATGCCACAGTTTATAATTTTAAAATCGATCAGAAATTTTACATTTTCTCCATTTTAATTTTAATGTGGTAAATATCACAAGCTAAAAACATTGGGGTCTTAAGGAAACCTTGCAACTATCCCTTCCCCACTTCCTCTCTTTGAGGACATCCCATAATTCATCAAGATATGTGGGTTCTCTGTAGCTAATAATAAGCCTACCTCCTTTTTCTGCTAAAATTGTGTTACCCATGATCTCTTTGTCATTGTTAACTGCTATAAATTCATGGCAATTCATGTGCTGCAGAGTAGAACTGTTCTGTTGTTGATGGAAATTGACAATCGTAAATCCAATCATTTTCTTCTATCCACAAATGAAACATTCTCACAACTGTTCTCTTTTATCTGTTTGGCTTTAAACAGGATGCCCTACTACCTAAGAGCTTAAAACAAGCATTTTCTCACAATTCTATTGATCAGAAATTTAGATAGAGCAGCTAAAGAAATCTGAAGACCCAGGGTACCTTGACAAATACAAGTGAGAATCATCTAGAAGTGTGTTCATCACATGTCTGGCATGTGGATTGGGAGGAACTCAAAGACTATGACTGCCAACTGAGCACCTACCTGAAGCCTCCCATGTGACTTGGTCTCTTCACATTTTGGCTGCTGGGAATAGGTCAGAGTCCTTTCATAGTATTCCCAAATTCTAATTTTGAGTTCCATTTACCAAGGCAAAATCTGTCTCCTGACTTTGGAAGTTAAAAACGTATCTTTTAATCAAAGTCCTAAATTCTTCTAGAACATTTGGGATGAAAGATATTTTCTATAGATATCCTTGGAAAATAATCTGTCCATTTTCTATTAGTTTTATTTCAATATGGACCAGCCTCAATTCAGAAGGCAGTTATATTTCTAAAACAAACCAAGTCATATTACTTATTTACTTAAAATTCTTCACCTGCATCTCATCACACATGAAGAAAAAAAACCTGGATTTTGCTACTCATCAAAATCGTCAAACCCCTGCCATTGAATCAATTCTGACCCATGAGACAGAGTAGAACTACCCCTTTGAGTGTTCAACCTTTATGGCTCTCAGAGTGACTGATGGGTTCAAACTGCTCGTCTTGTGGTTTGGGTCTTGCATGTACTAGCTTTTCTTTTATATCCACCTTGTTCCACACCTTCTCTTTTCTCCAACTTTAATGCTTCTTTCTGTGTGGCTGCACCAGGCTGGCTCCTTCTCCCTCTTCAGACTTCTATTTAAAGATTACTTCTTCAGACAGGCCTTCTTTAAGGATGACCTGTAAGGCAGCCAGAACCCAGAGTTTGATGGATTTATTAAAAGCAATATAAACAACAGAGGCAGAACTACTACAGAATTTAAGTTCTCTAATCAGTACCCAAAATTTGTGAATCATTAGTTTTTAGCATGATGTTAACTACACATCATTTTAAAAGGGGGATCTATATGGAGTAAAGCAAAGTTGCAGTGTTTCCTTTGTAGTATAACCATTCTGGGTCTGTAATTGCACAGTATACCTTTAGGGGAAAGATACAGTCAACAGAAATCCTTAACATATTTAATCCCAAACCATTTTTTGCAAGAATGCCTCCTGAATCCACTTCACAAAACACCCCATCAAATGGTTACATGACTTTTCTTGTGCTTAGGTTTAGTGACCAATAGAAACTAGCTACAAGCAAGTTGTTGCCATGAGAGTCAATTCCAATTAATAACTTCCCTGTAGGACAAAGTAGAACCACTCCACAGAATTTGAAATTGGACATCTTTATACAAGCAGAAAGCATAGTATTTCTGTCAGAGAGTGGCTGGTGCATTTGAACCACCAACTATGGTTAGCAGCACAATGCCTAACCCACAGCAAAAGCAGACCTCCTTCATGTGCCCCCAAACCAAAGTCCAAACATCCTGCCATGCATGGTGATGGACTCATAGCAACCTTGTAGGACAGGCAGAACGGTTTCTATTAGTTTCTGAGACTATAACTCTCTACAGGAGTAGAGACCATATGTGTCCAGTGAGCTACAAATAGCAGGAAAACTGAGGTAGGCCCAACTATGCTGGAAAAGTCTGATTGGCTGAAAATGGGGTCATACATTTGATTTGTGATCCCTATTGGCTGTCAGTAACACCCCAGTTATTGCAACAATATCCAACAAATATATGATTCTCTTATGAAGCTATATGAATTATATTCTTTAGAACAGTGAATCAGTGAGTCAGGGACTGCTGAGGATGGCTTTTTTAAATTGGGCAAAGAACTTCAGAGGCTGGCTCTAGGCCTGCTCCCATACAGATCAAAAAGCTGATCTGTCTCTGATTTCACTGGCACCCAGTTCCCAGAAGGCATCTCTGAAATGATCAGGGGGATAGAAAAGAAAATTAAGGTCTGAATTTTTAGTAACTGCCAATCTAGGGTTATGGCTGCTAGAAATTATTGTAGGGTGGGTTTTATCAGAAAAGCAAAGCAAATCATTGTTGCCTCTCAACTGAAATTTACCTTCACTGCCATGCATCCAATCCCATAATTCCCAAAGGAATTTATCCACTGGCCTGATAATTTGTTTGCCAAACAATGCTGTGAATAAGTGTTGCATATTGTCCCCATTTTGCAGATGAGAAGACTAAGGTACCAAAGGTTACTAATTTGTCCAGGATCTTATCAACAGAAAAACAAGAATCTAAATCCAGGAAGAGATGACCTCAAAATGCATACTTTGGGAGAGACAGTCAAGATGGCGCTAAGATAAGCAGCACATACAAGGAGGTCCAGCTTAGCATACCTTAGCATCAGGAATCTGAGGTGTAGACCAGGGCTTTTCAGGCCCCACAGTGCTAACTGATCCAGAGCCAAGGGAAGGAGTCACTGCAACTAGGGCTCTTAAAACTTGCTGCTTGAACCCAAAGCCCATCAGTAGGTGAAGCAACATCCTCTTACAGAGGGGTTGCAGGGAGGAGATGAGCCAGTTAAGGTACTATGTAGTAACAATGAAATATGCAACTTCCCTCTAGTTCTCAAATGCTTCGGCCCACCCAATATCATGATCCCAATTCTACCAGACAATTCCAGCTAAAACACGGGATGTACACTGTAGTCGGAAATACAGGATAGATGTTCCCTCGGAACTAGTGGTAGGAGTAGTGATACTGTGAGGATGGAGGGATGGTGGAATAGTAAAGGTGAACCAATTTCAGGGATCTACATATCACCTCTTCTCTAGGACACAGACAACAGGCGAGTGAGTGAAGTAACTTCTCCTAGATGCTGGTTCCACTTCCCTAGTTGTACACACACACCCCTTTCTCGCTATCTCCTTCTCCCCACTGTATCTTCTGAGTCCATTGGCCCCATTGCCTTCTCCCAGGGCTTCCCTCCCATGCTCCAATCCATATAATTCGGCAACCTAATCCATGTACTAGTCTAAACGATAAGAAAACCTACAATTGAAGAAAGAAAAGGGAAGAGAAAAAGATGAGAGAAAAGAAAGAAAGAAAAAAGACCCTAGATATGTCCTGGACTATTTTCTGATTCCCATGGCCTCCAGTGCTGAGAGATATGCAGGGGATGCCCCTCCTCACCTGAAGTCCTTTCTAGGGGTTCTGTGTTTGGCTTTACTTCAATTGCTGATCTGCAATACTCCATTCCCACACTGTCTCCCCAACATATGTCTCCATTATTGTCTTGTCTCTGTATGTTCCTGTTAGTGGCAGCATGTCTTGAGCTGTTGGTACTCCCATAGTCCTCTCTCTGCCCCAGTAGCTTCATGCAGGGAACTCATCCTCTGGGCTTGATGTGGCCATATAGAGTGTAGGCCACCTGCACCTCTCTCTTTTTTCTTCTTGGTTTGCTTCTATCTGGGTATGGTAGGTCAGTTCCTTTTCCCCACCTAAAGGTCTGGTGTTGTTCTCTATGGCATACACTTCCAGGGTGGGAGTCAGGCTGGTTCTGGTTTAAGCTGACCCGGTAGTCCAGTCATTTCATGGATTCTTCCATGTGTTACATTGCCCTCCTGGTTAGGTGTGTCATGGTGGATTCTGTATACATATTCCAATTCCGTGGAGACACAACCAAAATTCTCCCTCTAAGTGAGTTAGTGCCCTGTCTGCCCCATGACATCATCTGAGTTTCTCCCCACCCCCATTCGCCCCATCTGAGTTTCTCCCCACCCCCATTCTCCTCCTTCCCCTTCTTTGTGTTGAATTCACATGCACCTCCCTGGTTTTGGTCTGACCTCACCCCGACTGCCTATGCTTCCACCTGTGTATTGTGAAATAAGTGTCTTTTCTTCTATTCCTACTATGCTGTTTGTACTTACCTCAGGGGACTCATGTTATGCTTGTTCTTTTGAGATCGGCTTACCTCACTTAACATAATTCCTTGCAACTCTTCCCATGAAACACAACATGTTTCATGTAATCATCCATGCTTTTCAGTGCTGCATAACATTTCATTGCGTGTATGTGCCACTCGTGTACCGATGGAAACTTAGGCTGTTTCTAAGTCTTTGCAATTGTGCCACAATTGTGCCACAATAAACATTGGAGCACAGATGCCTGGTCGTGTTTCATTCCTTACCTCCTCCGAGTATATGTCTAGTAGAGGGATGGCTGGGTCATAGGTATATCAACTTCTGTTTTCTTTAATATCACCAGATTGCTTTCCACAGTGGCTATACAAATGTGCACGACCACCAGTAGTGGAGGAGAGTTCCTATTTCACCACATCCCTTCACAGTTTTTTAAATCTGCATTTCTCTTATGGCAAATGAATGGGAACACTTTCTGATGTGTTTGTTGTCCATATGGGTCTCCTCCCTAGTTAAAGTTCTTTTCAGTTCTTTTTCCCACTTTCTTAGGGAGTTAACAGTTTACCTCTTTTTGCAGGCTATAAGGGTGTTGTAGATTTTAGTAATTTCCCCTTTATCTGATGTTTCATTACTAAAATCCTCTCCCATTATGTATGCTGCCTTGTTACCCTATTGGTAACCCTTTTGAGGCTTGCAGATATTTTGTTCTTATTAAATCCCATTTGTCGATTTCTAGATCACCTGTGAGTATTGTAGTGAGCCTATGAATTTCTTGGGCTAATGATCTTAGATTTATCCTGATTTCTTCCTTTATGGTCCCGATGGAGGGAGTGGAGGGAGGAAAAGGAAATATGGGGAGATGGTACTAGAGGCCTAAGTGGAGGGGGAAAGTTTTGAGAATGATGATGGCAACAAGTGTGCAAATGTGGTCTGCCTACAATTGATGTATGTATGGATCAAGATCGGAGTTGTATTAGCCCACAATAAAATGATTCATTAAAAAAGGGGCAGGGGGAAAGAGGAGTTTATACCAAGGGCTCAAACAGAAAATATTTGGATATGAATATGTCAACATGTGTACAAATATGCTTGATATAAATGATCTCTTGAATGTCATAAGAGGTGTAAGAGTCCCCAATAAAATTACCCCAATAAAATTGGTGGTCAGTTTTCCCAATTCTTTGAAGAAGGTTATTTATATTTGGACCTCTTTACAATGTGTGTCTAATCCTACAATGTGTCTTCTAATTCTAAGCATCAGATAAGAAGGTGACTTTTAATTTCCTGTAGCAGGGTCTTGTAATTTTCCTTGTATAGGTCTTTAGTTTTATTGTTAAATATATTCCTAGGTATTTTAGTTTGTTCTTGGCTACTGAGAAGGGTACTGCTTTCTTTATCTTCTCTTCCATGGTCCTGTCAAATCTATCAACTTCTGTTTGTTGATGTTGTATCCTACCACTCTTCCATATTCCTCTATCATTGTAATTACTTTGTGATTATACTTTCAACCTTATTGGGGTCTGTTGTAATTACCCCTGTTTCATCCTTCATCCTGGCTAATGATGTTTTCCCCTTCCTTTCCTTGGTTAGATTCACCGGTGCTCTGTCAATTCTGTTGATCCATTCAAAGAACCGACTTTTTGCTGCATTTATCTTTTGCATTGTTCTCCTGTCTTCCCACTGGCTTAACTCTGCATGATTCTTATTATTTAATTTATTTTGCTATTGGAGAATTGTTCTGTTGATTCTGTTCTACTTGTCGGAGGTTTTGTGACAGTATATGTCATAAGTATCTCTTCTTTTTTCATATATGTATTTATTGACATTAAGCTACCTCTGATAACTGCTTTCACAGTATTTCATAAGTTTTGATATGTGGCATTCTCATTAGTTTCTAGAAACTTTCTAACATCCTCTCTAATCTGGCCCTGTACCCACTCACGTTCCAGGAGATCATTGTTCACCCTCCAATTGATAACCCTTGCTTTTCTGGTTATAGTTTTATTACTCTCCAGCTTTATGGCATGGTGATCTGAGAAAGACATCAGAATCTCTATGTGTTTCAATTTACTCAACATTGACTTATGTCCCAGCATGTGGTCTATTCTTGAAAATGAGCCATGTGAGCTTGAGAAGAATGTGATTTTTTTGGAAATTGGAATGAAAGTCCTCTAAATATCTATCAGGCCCAGTTGCCTAATGGCATTGTTTAGCTCTATAGCCTCTTTGCACAGTTTATTTCCCAGTGATCTGTCTTTCTCTGAATGCAGGAGTATTAAAGTTATCCATTATGATTGTTGAATCCGTGATTTCTTGTTTCATCTTTTTAATAGTTTGTTTGACTAAATTCCCTGCTCCATTGTTGGATGCATAAATATTTAATATGCTAATGTGATTCCTGACTAATTGAAACATTGAGCATTATATAGTGCCCCATCTTATCTCTTTCTATGGTTCAAACCTTGAGGCCCATTTTGGTGGTGGTTAAAATTGCAACCCCTGCTTTTTAAGTTGTCATTTGCCTGGTATACTTTCTGCCAGCCTTTTATTCTTAATTTATTTGTGTCTGTGCTCTTAAAATGTGTCTCTTATAGGCAGTAGATTGTTGGGTTATGTTTTCTGAACTTGTCCACCAGCCTTTCTCCTTTAATATATGTATTGATTCCATTGGAATTAAAAATTATCACAATCTGTGGATTCCTTTTTGTCACACCAAGTCTTGCATTTTAGGTGTTTTCTTATCTCCCTTTATATCAGTGTGCTGTGTTTGTGTGGGGAGTTTCTTCCCTGTCTACTTGTTCCTCTGAGGCATCTGAGATCTTGGTAATAGTTACTGGCACATTGGTTGCTGGATGGAGATGGGCTATATGATGGTCTCCTGCTTGTGCTTGGTGGAGGTTGATCCTCTGGCCATAGTGAGTGTGGCAGTCATGTGCTTGTGTTTATTTTATGATTGAAATGTGGGGGTGGCATCTGGCCTGTTAACCCGGAAATGGCCATTGAGTGGCCAGTGGGGCCTCTGTGTGGGGGTGACTTTCTCCTGATACTTCTGTAATTTGTTTCTCCAGCCTACCCGAACTAACATAATGAGTATCTTCCACAGAGTCAGGTGTCTTGCAGCATATTCTTTGAGTGTCTCCTTGTCCTGGAAGCCCCTTTTCTCCCTATCTCTCTTAATAGATAATTTGACAAGGTAAGGGATTCTTGGGAACACATTTTTTTCTTTCACCTTTTGCAAGATGTTGCTCCACTCTGTACTCTTCCTCATGATAGGTCTGAGAATATGTTTACCTGAGCTTCTTTATATGTGACTGTCTTCCTTTCTCTTGCTGCTCTTAAGATTTTCCTTTTCCTCGAAGTTGTATATTTTCACTATTACATTTAGTGAGTTCTTCTTAGGGTTTGGTCAAGTTGGTGTCCTTTCTGATTCATGTATGAATGCATGATTCTCACTCATTACACTGGAAAGATTTTCTGCCAGCAATTCCTTCACTATCTTGCTTGTTGACTTGGGTGGTGTGTTCTGCTCCAATAGATCAATATTATTTCTCTTCATAGTATCCGTCCTAAATCTCAGGCTATCTTCTGCTTCTTTAATTTTCATATCTGACTGTCTTTCTCACTTGCTAAGATCCATTTAAGTGTCCTCAAGATCACTGATAAGGTTCTCTGCCTCCTCGAGCCTAGTCGTAAATTCTGTAACTTTGCGTGTGGCTTCTGCTACCTCATCCATTAGCACCTGTATTTCTCTTTGGTATGTGGACTTCATCCCCTCTATCGTGGACTTCATCCCCTCGATTGTGGACTTAATCTCCTCTATCATTACATCCTTATTCTGAGTTGCCTCCCTCGGATCCAAGCAGACTTCTGAATATTTCCTTCTGTGACAGATCCATGTCTGCTTCTTCTATGAGCATCACTAATTCTGCTACTGTGTCTTTGTCTGTTTTTGTTGCTGTTGACAGTGATTTTGACTGTTTTTTCTTCAATCTTTTTGTAGGCCCCCATAATTCTGGGAGACAGGTGGCCCTTAGATCTTTCTCTGTGCAACTGTTAAGGATGTTTTCAGGAAATTGCCAGTGATCTACTCTAGAGGTGGGTCAGACTGCTGTGTAGGCAGAGTTCCTTAATGGTTCAGTGGCCAACAGTGATGAGGAGTTTCACTAATGAGTGGATGTTGGAACCTATATGTATGACCCTGGGCTGCTTTGACCTTGTCTGTCAGGGCACATTTAGCAGCCTTTTTCCTTGTTAAATTAATTTTTTCTATTCCATCCAATTTTTAAATTTGCCTAATAAAAGGGAAAGGTGCAGGAGGCCTTGCTGATATGGGAAGTGACATTGATCTAAGGCTCCCAAGCCAGGCTATGTGTGGGCAATATATGCTCTTCACATTATGCATGCACTCCCACTAGATCCCTACAAACCTGTAGTGTTGAGCCAGTAGACAGAAGCTGCACCAGCAGGAAACCCACAAGAGCGGTGAGCCTTCTGCACCATCTGGAACAGAGCAGGGTAGCAAGGGGTGCTGCAGTGACGTGGGCCAGCCAAGGAGTAAGCAGAAGCAGTTCCAGCAGGAAATGCAGGGCAGTGGTCCTAGCCTACTGCACCACCAGGAAGGTTTAGCATTTAGGGCCGCCAGCGTTGGGAAAAACTGCAGGGCACCATAGTGATGTGGGCAGTCTCAGAAGCTGGTAGGAATGGTATGGGCTCAGGCATGGCTGTGTTGCCAGCAGGAACAACAAGGAGTGTTCAGGGATGCCAGCTCAGTGTGCACTGCAACTACACTTCCCCAAAAGGGAGCAGAAGCAAAGTTGGCAGGAATGGGTTGTCAGGTAGGAGTCCCAGTGGAGGGGCCCCAGGCAATAATAGGGGTGAGTCACCCTCAGTTACAAGTCACTTAGCCAGCTATAGGTAGGCTTCAGGTCAGTTACCAGGTCCTGGCTGAATGGAAGGAGGGACCAGAGCCCGGGGTCAGATTGCTGCCATGTGGGGAGAGGAGAACTGCAAGAAAGAGAAATTTCTCCTTCATGGAGCACCATGAGTGGGCGGTTGCTGAAGATGGTCCCATCTTAGCTGCATGCATCTCAGCAGGCCAGCCAAGCACCTCCTGGCATGGAGACTCGGTCTCAGGGGAGGGTGGGTCAATTGCTACTCATGGCAGTAGTGATAGCATACATGCTGGGACAGCTCAGCCTGAGGAGCTGAGATGTTCCAAAGATCAGATCTCAGGGTTCTGGCTCAGGACAGGTGTGTGGGGTTGGGGAAGGAAGGGGGTTGTCCCAGAGGGTTCTCTGATTCAACAGAATCCTTCCACTAGGCCACCTGTACAATAGACCTGCCCAGCGCTAAAAAGTCCTCAGTATTTTCTGCATACCTGGATGCCATCATCAGCTACCACATCTGTGATTTCTTTTATCATCTTTTGGAGCATTTGGTAGATGTATTCAATGGGTCTCTCTGTTCAGGGATTAAGTGTTTCAAATGCTTAGTGGTTCTTTGTTTGCCATTCCCTTGAGCTTTTTATAGTGTTTCTTCTTATCTCTTTTTATCTTTTACACTTTGAGGTCAATTTTATCCAAGATTAAGATTGCTACCCCTGTAATTTTTGAATTGTTGTTTCATTGGTATGCTGTCTTCCAGCCTTTGATTATCAGCCTATTTTTGCTTGGAGTCTTAAGATGTGTCTCCTATAGGCAGGAAATCGATGGGTTGTGTTTTTTAAGGTAGTCTTCTAATACCTGAGTCCAATCTATTGATATTCAGGGTTATAGTCTCCATCTGTGGACTCTGTGATGTCATCGTACATCTTTTGTGTTGTGTTTTTCTACCTCCCTTTCTTATCAGTGTGTTGGACATTTGTGTTCATTCTTTATTTTTTCCACCCTTAAGCCAATGCTTTCTTGGGCTATTTTCTCTTTGTTCTCCTCTGGGTAGGGTTGTTCTATGTGGCAGATTCTTATTTATGCTTGATGAGTGCTGTTCTTCTGCCCATACAGGGTTGGCAAGGATCTTTTGTAGGGCTGGGTTTCTTCTAAGATGTTCTCTGAGTTTTTCCTTGTCTTGGAAGCATTTTACTTCTCCAATTGTCTTGATAGATTATTCTTGGGTTTGCATCATTTTCCTTAGATTTTTGCAATATGTTACTCTACTCTATCCTTGTCTTCATATTGTCAGCTGATAGATCTGAGCATATCCTTATTTGGGAAACTTTATATGTGATTGCTTGTTTTTCCCTAGCTGCTCTCATGGATTTCTCCTTTTCCTCAAAGTTGGATAGTTTAACTATTCTGTGCATTGGTGGCTTCTTCTTTGGATTAAGTCTAGCTGGTGTTTTATCAGCCTCCTGAATATTTGCCTGGTTTTCCAGGCAACAGAAGTGCCACAGAAGGCTGGTGGGTTTCCTGCTTTGGTGTAGAGCACTGTGAATAGTGGGCAAAATTTCCCTGGTCAGGTGGATCATTGTGGAGGTTGGATAGATGTTCCCACAGCCGCCTAGAATGGTGGTGAGTGTTATCTGAGCTTCCTTAGGCCATGTGAGGCACTATGACCTGAAGTAGGACGTTGCCTCAGTCACATAGGATCACAAAGGATAGGGACTTCCCCAGTCACACAGGCAGGATTTCCCCTGAAGAAGGTGGACAGGATTTCCCCAGTCACATGTTAAGCACTGCAGAAAGTGAATGGGATCCTCCCAGAAAAAGCTGGGTGGTGGGCTATCCCCTGGCTGAGGGTTGGCATGCTTTCCCCAGCCTTGGGTTATGCTGCAAGAGGATGAAGCTCTCCCAGTTGAGTGGAGGGAAGGCATAAATGCCCTAGGCTAGGGAGAGTGGTTTGGAGGTGGGCAATGTTGTGTCAGAGAGAAAGGGGAAGAAGGGAAAAAAGAAAAATTAAGCCTGCTGAGACTGTGGGAAGACAAGAAGAAGAGAGGGAATAAAAAGGAACAATATAGCTAAGCCCCACTCCCTGACCATAGGGCTGGAGGGGTGTAGACCCCACTGCAAGCTGTGTCTGTGTTGAAATAAAGCTCCTGTTCTGGCTCCAAAAGTTGCTGCTCTGACAGAGACAATGGCATGACTAAGGTCAAACCTAGTCAGCCTTCGCTGTGATAAGCCCCCCAACCCCAGTTTCTCAAAACTTAGTAGATCAGTGCCTACTTATCTTTATGATGCTCCTCATGCAACCTAGCAGTGTGGAATTTCTCCTTAATAACTTACCTGCCCTGATCCCTGCAAAGTCCCTCTGGTATCAAAACCTCTTTAAAGTGTTGAAAAGCAAGGATATTACTTTGACTACAAAAGTGCACCTGAACCAAGTCATAGTATTTTCCATTGCCACTTCTGCTTGTTTAAGTTAAACATTGCATAAGGAAGAGCAAAGAGGAATTAATGCATTTGAATTAAGGTGCTAATGAAAAATATTGGTAGTACCATGGGCTTCCTAAAGGAAAAAAAAACCAGATCAGTCTCAAAAGAAGTAAAGCAGTAGTGTTGTTTAGCGGCGAGGATGGCAACACTCTGTCTCATGCACTTTGGGCATGCCGTCAAGGTATCCCAGTCCCTGGAGAAGACCGTTGTGGGTGGTAAATTAGAGGGGCAGCAAAGAAGAAAAAGACCTTCCTGGAGCTGGATTCCCAGGCTGCTTCAATAATGGGCTCAAACATAAGAGCCACTGCGTGAAAACTCTGAGGCAGAGCCGCCTCGAGAGCCCTCCAGCACTGAGATGCTTGCAATGCCACAAAATTTACAAGACTTCCCGCCCACTGGCCGTGATCTTCCTGTATTTGGCATCATTGCCTGTGTTTTGTGACTCTGAATAAGACTTTGTAGATTGGTATTGAACAGATGGGCTGATATCAGACTTAAGGACTTTATCTGGACTGGGCTGGGATATTTTCTCAATATTTTCAATATTCAATTGTTCTTGTATATAATATTTTCCTATACACATATGACTGTGCATGAATTTGTTTCTCTAGTCTACCCAGACTAACACAGACACCCAGAATTTAGCTGATTATATCAATCAAGAAACACCACACACACACACACACACACACACACACACACCATCCAAAAGCATTATAACCTATCACATTATGGTAGGCCAGCTCCCTTTCAATGTAGCCATCCATCATAATCCCAGGTCACAAAATATTTGGATTGTTCACCATCGCATACCCTTCCCTCTCTAATCAAACCCACTGCAATAGAGAATCTCACTCATAGCAATCCTATATAGGACAGAATAGAACTGATGCTCTCTAGGGATTCTGAGACTATGAATCATAATAAACACAGATAGCTCATCTTTCTCCCATGGAAAATCTGATAGATTTAAATCCCAAACTTTGTGGTTAGCAGTACCAGGCTTTCCCCCCACTGCACCAACAGGAATCCTTACCCACACATTAATATATACACAGTTCACCACTGGTATCTCTCTAGACCTCACCTTGTTTCCACCTTGAAGCTGATAAGACCACGCCCATTGGTCCAAGTACACACACAGAACTCCCATTACAAGGCTCAGAACAATGCACTGTTTCCCAGAACACCCACTCCATTCACTGAGTACAAAGTGTGAACTTGAATACTCTGGTGTTACTGAAGCAATGAAGGCTGCACCAGCCGTCTGTTTCTCTTGAGTTCAACCAAAATACTCACAGTCCCAAAAAAATGAAAGAAAAAGAGAGAAGGGATGTTGGAGCTATAGGCTAATAAGAGAAAGAGTGAGAGAGCAAAATGTACTGAGGGAAAAGAACAGACACCAAAACAACTGTAGAAGATAAATGTAGATTCTGCTCCCCCAAAGCCTGCTTCTTGTCCTATGTTTGTTTACCATCCATGCTTGCATCCTGGGTACACTCACTGAAAGACCTTTCATTTTGTCCCTCACTTCTTATTCTCAGGTGCTTTTCTCTCAGCATCCCCTTTTTACTCTGAGAAGTCAAGAAAAATAAATTTAGAAAATATTTATATCCCCAGGGTTTTAACAGATATTCTTCTCTGCAAAAGCTTAAAGGTCATTGGAGATAAATTGATAAGTACACTTGCTTAGAGAGAATAGGACACGATTGCTGCCAACAGTCTGTTTAAATGGGGGAAAATATGAGACTGGAAAGGACAAGTAATACATATCATCAACAGAAACAATGCTACCAGAAGAGGAAATCACAAAGGAGAAAAATACATACTTTTCAGAACACCAAGTCCATAAACAAATTGAAACTATTTTAAGAATGGACAGAAATAAATTTCTCTCAAAAATTGGGCTGAGTCCACCATTCCCTGCAACAAAAGGCTCTGGCATCTGCAATATAGACACATCTTGACTTGATCAAGTGGCATACTCATCATCTTCTAGCTGACTAGGTAATGTGAGTTCCTTAAGGTAAACAGCTTGTCCATTTTGCCTGAGATTTTTTGGGTTTTGTGTTGAAAATCCAGTGTACCAAGAATCCCTCAATCCAGCAAACTGGGACAGCAAGCAGGGGAGGCATCCCTGAGAGAGAATTCTGAGCACCTCCAAGGACAAACAAAAAGGAGGTTGCATGGGCAACTTTATCTACTTTCTTCGTTAATGTCAGTTTACCCTCTTCCTTTCTTCTCTATCCTACTTTTTGAACGTGATTGCAGATTCCCCTAAGGGTTTCAAATGTATACAAATGTGACAATTCACTTGACTAAACCTAAACCTAGGCCCATCTGGGGAAAAAAAGCATTCAGAAATTAGGAGAAACTTGGGCACTTCTGGGTGTGGAGAGCAAGCCTGTAAACATTAAAAACTATGGTTACAGAGTTATAATGCTTTTAACACAAAAATGTTAATCATGAGTTCAACCTGCTTTGATGATCCTATCAAGAATAAACAGTGATCAGAGCCACATAGCCCCTGACTTACTGCATCCCTCATCTTTATCTTAGACTCCCAGAGTCTCTTCTCAGTCAGTGGAGCTTATTTTGTGCAGCACTCTCCCTGCACTCAAGAGTCACGGTGCAAATAACTCCCAGAGATTTCAGATGTGCAAAAAAGGAGAAGAGAACTGAATGCCATGAGAGATCACAATGGACTAGAAGAAAGGCTACAGAGATACTGCCCCTTAACTTTTCAAAATTTGCTCAGAATAGAGCCATGAGGTAACTGCTATGGATTGAATTGTGTTCCCCTAAAGTTTTTTCTTCCTCCCCTAATGTTTTATTGATATACTAGCCCCTGAACATAGGAACTCTAGGAACATAGTAGATTAAATGTTTGAGGTCACTGGTTCAAAGCCACCAGCTGCTCCTTGGAAGATAGAGGCTGCCTGTCTCCATAAGGAGCTATAGTCGTAGAAGCCTAATGGAGCAATTTTCTTCTATCTTATAGAATTGCTAAGAGTTGTAATCAACCCTATGGTCTAACCCTGTGGGTTTTATCCCATGATCTTTAGGGGGGGAAAGGGGATCTTGAAAGATGTGATCAGATAACATGAGATCCTTCTGGGGTACTGTGTATCTTAATCTTACATGATTGGGTCCTTATAAAATGCAAAGCACAAAGACTGGGAGAAAGGGGAGTAATGGGCACTTGACACTGAAGGCCAAAAAAACTGTAAACCAAGGAACATGGAAATGTGCCTGGAGCTGCTAGAAGCTAGAAGAAAGGAATGGAAATGACTCTCCCTCAGACCCTGCAGAAGTAATTAATACATTCACCCTCCTGATTTGGATGTTTGGTCCCCAGAGCTATGAAACAATATTTTTCTTCTTGTAACACAGATAGCTTGTGGTCAGTCCCCACGAACCTAAAGCATCAGTCAAAACCAAGTTGCGGCAGAGCAACAAAACATCCTAAAGTTCAGCCCTGACTGTGCCTGCTGTAGTCAGGCTCTGAAGACCAAATCTGTCCCTCTGTAACCCAGGACAAAGTGGAGGGATTCAAGGTGTGTGATTTGATCCATGATCTGGGAGGCAATTATTCCTCAAGTTCAAAGTGACTGGACATCAAAGTCTCAAAACACCAGCATTGACTCTCTTAGGGTAGTAGAAAAGTAGGATATTATCCTACCAGTTTCCAAAAAGTTAATTCTGACCCATGATGAACAAACTACTCTGTCTTAGAATACAACTGAACACCGTTGAGTGCTCATGGTTGTGCCACAGACTAGCAGAACTTTCTTCCCAGACACCAAAAAAACAGTTAGTAGCCAACTGCAAGCCATTTGCACCACCCAGAGACTTTTTTGGATATTACACTAATCCCCTGAATTTCTCTAATAACATCTCTCTTTTCAACCCTCTCAGATCCTTCTAACTACAATGAACTGAACTTCGCAGCATGTCCTGATCTGTCTTCAAAACATGTTGTTGATAATAATCAGTGGTTTGCAGAGCCAGAATTTGGACCCAGCCAACCTGATTGGTAAAGTTTCTCGTGTCCCTATCTTTTTAAAGTACTCAAACTCAACCCCCAAGAATTCATTCTGATCTACTTCTGGAAGTAGCTGTATGGCCTTCTTCAGGTTGGGTTCCTCCTCTTCGTAGCATGTCTGATTTGTCCTATGTTTATCTCTCCCAGTCCTTATCATGTAGCAGTACAATTATAGAGGAATTGTCTACCTCTTCATGTCCACATTTGTTGAGCACCTAAAAGTCATAGAACATGCTTTCATTATGCCTATGTGTCCAGAGGCAGTAGATGCAACCTCAGGGACATTCCATAGAAGCCCTGTGAGGTCAGAGGCGGTGCCCATATTGTTCACCCTAGCATTCCCCTTACAGAGAGCAGGACACATAGGAATTTCCCACCAAAGAGTTGTCCAATGCATGCTTATTGATCAAATGAAGATTCAAACTGGGTTTGAGGCTTCCTTATTTATAACGTAAATATCCTTAGTCATGATTGAAATGCATTTTAAAAGTCCCTTTCCTGTTTACCTGTACTCTATGTAGTCTATAAAGATTAGAAGAGTGGGAGTGGAGGGAGATTGGATCAACATAACTCTAAATGGCTGTGATAAGCCAGAGTCATTGGATGACACTGTCTGAATTGCCCTGTGAAATCCAAGCCCTGACCCTAATTCTGCTCCTCCTTAAGATAAGGTAAATGCAAACAGACTGCACAGCCCAGTATTCCCTATTCACTATGCAATGTGTTTTCACAACAAGAGGTGAAATGATTCAACAAAATAGGTATGGTTTCAGCATCTCCTATGAGCAGAACAATATGCAAGAGACTCTGAAATACATATGATCAAGAGCTGCGACTAAAGGATGGAGCAAAATGTGCTGATAAGTACCTATATAACACATTAAAAATGGATTTTTTATCAAAGACCAAGCACTATGAAAGAACATAGGAACAGAAGAGATTACTTTGGGTTTGTCAGAGGTCAGCAGTGTGTGTTACTAGGGAAAGCTGTCAATCTGGACCATTCACGAAATGGGTAGGTCAGGGGTGAGAGGAAGACATTTATTCCATGAGGGGAAAACAATACAGCAATTATAAAGGGAACATTATCTGCTTCTGCAGATAATGGACTGTGTTCAGAGTGAACTCATGAAGAGGAAAGTGCTGGCCAGCACAGAATCAATGTGAGATGGATCAAACTCTGGCAAGTTGAAGGCTCAGCTGGGAAGGGGTCATGATATTACACAGGCAGTGGAGGAACACTCACTGTGTGGAAGCCTTGGGATGTTGCTTACACAAAGGAGAAAGGTTCTAGCTTGTCACCACTTGGCTAAGGGTACACCTCGGATAGCAAACCCTTCTTCACAGTTGCCCAGGCTTTCTTGTGCCTAGCCTAGAGGACACATGGAATTTGATACTTGTCCCTCTGCTGTAGTAAGCAACCAGAAAGTGAAGAGTGGCCTTGAAGTGGCTGTAAGTCTTTTACATTTTATGTAAATGCTCTTGCTTCCTTTCTCCAATTTCCTTCCTCCTCTTTGAGGTCTTTCCAATCCAGCACTTGAGCACCATTGAAGAGGAAGCAGGAAGCACTATAAAGGACTCTGGCAGTAGAATGTGCTTCAGATCAATTCCAAAGTCAGTCTGAGGGCATGTAAGCTTAGCCAAGGGAACAACAACTACTGTCTGCCCACTCAATACCTTCATTGTCACTCTTTGCTCAATAAGCTTTTAAGCTCTCTTAGAATGGATGAAGCAGGAAAATAAATGTACTGTTACTGGGGTAAAATGTACTGTTACTTCAGCTTGAACTGAAGCTATGTTTACTCCGGCTTCAAATAAGACTAAGGAAGGTCTAAGGAACCAGCGCAGGAGATATCTCTACTTTTCTGTGTGGGCCTAGAATGAGCTGAGACCCTCCAAGATTAGCCACCATCAGCAATGAGTGAAAGCAGATACACAGGCCGTATTAAGGGCAAACAAAGATAAATAATTCAAAATATTCCTCTGAGGTGCTCACTCAGAGGTCCTCTGAAGACTGGAGTCTTAGCACCTGAAAGCTGCAAGAAAGGAGGGTGGGAAGCCAGGAGAGGGGTTTCTTGTAGATGTCTGTGAGAACCAGCAGCAGCAAAACCTTTCAGGATGTTAAAGGGTGACAGTATGTCAGCAGGAGAGGAGGCCTCAATAATCCAAAGACCATATTTCCAAGTCAACCATGGACAGCTCATATCTTTCTTCTATCATATGAAAAAGACCTAAGTGAGGCTGAATTTCTCCATAAGCAAAAGAGGGTGTAACCTGAAGACTACAGTATCATAACATTTTCACATATGGCACATTTATTTTCAATTCCAGACTGGGATTCCCTAGTGTTTGTGATGAATATGGATGCAATCTGTCTGAACCTTCCTTCACCATTTTTGACCCTATCTTTTCCTAGCCCGTGTCTTCTGATTGGCACCCAAATATAGGGGGGGGACTCTTAGCTCTCCCATAAACTTATAAGAATATATTTAATATCTTGCCTTAGCATAGTAAGCTCAGCAGAAATAAAAATACCTGCAGTAAACAATTCAATTAAAAGTTTTTGTTTTAGTCCTCCAAAATCTCTTCTTTCTGATTCCTAATTTCTCTAGCTTAGGCACATTTTTAAAGTATCCTACTTTTTTCAAACAATGGTGTTATTTGATGTCTTTCTGGCTTTTCCTGGTTCTTGTCTCCAAATCTTTTCATCAGTGTTATGGAGCTCTTCATTGATGATGATATAAAAGAGGAGAACTTTAGCAAATATTAGGAAGCTGGGCCATTAGCATTGGAGGATCTGAATTCTGAGAAGAAATTTCAGAAGATTATCACCAGAGAACTAGTCACTAATCTTCATGCATCTGTTGAAATCTGTTGAGATTATCTGGATAGTTTACATTAACAGCAAAAGTTCTCTGTGCATAGTGGGAAGAGCAGGTGACTGTATTAAGAGGAGTCTTAAATTTCCAGTCCAGCTGTAACAAAAGACCAGAGTTGAATGACTGTCCTGAACAGAAATTCATTTTCTCAGGGTTTAGAGCATTGGAGGTCCAAATTTCCAAGGTAACTGACTTCTCTCTCTCTCTCTCTCTCTCTCTCTCTCTCTCTCTCTCTCTCTCTCTCTCTCTCAGTGTGTGTGTGTGTGTGTGTTTTCCAAAGAAAGATCCTTGTCTTTTTGTTGCCTCCAAACTCCTTAGTTCACATGGTATCTGCCACCTTCGTTTGTAGTTGCTTCTGTGTCTATTCTACTCTTTTTATAGCTCAGAAGTAATTATAGTATCCATCTAACACTGTTATGACCTTAACATTAGATTAAATTCAATCAACAAAGGAATGAAAAACACTTCACTGCCATTGAGTTGATTATTACTAATAGCGACCTTATAGGACAGGGTAAAGATTTCCTTGTAGATTTCTAAGACTTTAACCCATTATAGGAGTAGAAACTCTAATTTTTCTCCCTTGAGGTGACATGTGGTTCCAAACTGCTGACCTTGGGGTTAACAGTCCAACTGGCAATCCACTACACTGCCAGTACTCCTTTAGTAGAGGTATGGGAGTTAGGGTTTCAGAATATATTTTGGGTGAACACAGTTCAATCTATAACAGGAGAGTACATAGCAGATTCCCTCAGTATGATATCTTGAGAATTCTTATAGCATCATTGTAACCAACACATCATCATTCCAGAGGGTCAATAAAATTTAGACCCCCTGTCCCCTCTTCATCTGAACAGCTCATCTTATTTTCTGACTTGCTCAACTCTGTAAGATGTCTATAATATAAAGCTAGTTATTTGGTGTTAAGAACCACCAAAAAGAAATTGTTTATCCAAAATCATACAGTCCACCAACAACACCTGTTGGAAAATGCTCTTCCTGATAAATCCCCCACTTCCTCCTTCTTGATGTGGATGGCAAGCTGCTTGAGGAAAAAATGCAAAGAACAGATGTTTGTGAGCACCAGCTTTGTGGCAGGCATGCCACCTGTTTTTAAAGAAAAGACATATTGGGAAATTTGAGAGAGGGGGAGAATATAAGTAGTTTAAAAATACAGTATCATGATGGAAATCATCAAAGAGAACAACAAGAAGACCGTGTGAGGTAAAGACTTCTTGGCTAAATAATCTGACACCTGCATAAGAAGAAGGAGTCAGTCATTTAAGGGCTGGATAAAAGAAGAGCCCATAAAGGGGAGAGAGGTTGAGGACATCTGGGTCTGGAAGAGGTTTGGACACCGCACTCCCATGGGCCAATGTGGTTGAAGAATAGGTAGTGTTAGAGATAGTATAAGACATGATGGTAAAAACTAATCAACCCAGGAGGCAGGCAATATAATGGAGAAAGCAGAGATGCAGAGATTATGCCAACGGGGGTGGAATAATAGACCCTAGTAGGAGTAGGAGAAAACAACATGATAATAGACAAAACCTGTAAAGTCTTTACCTCCATTGTTTTTCAGGCCATAACTTCACTCATCCTAAAAGACCAGGTTCAACTGGTTTAAAAAAGGATACTTGTGACCACTAAGGGAACAAAAGTGGCGATTCCAGCATTACCTCAGGATCTGTGGAAGTCACCTAATCTGGTGCCAATTTGAGAATTAAGAGTGTAGGAGTGGAGTCTAGCCTGGCAATCTGGAGGTAGCTAATGAAACCCTGCATGGGCATGGTTTTCTCCTGAGAATTCTAGAAAATATGACCATATTTCCCCCTTGGAGGTTAAGAGACTCACTACGAAGTCCTTTGGAGATGCTCTGCTGACAAGACACAAGGTGTACTCCCTGTGAGACATCGCAGAGGAGAAGCCACATGGGTTATCCTGATAGAACCAGACCTCTGAAGCTGGAAAAACCACCTAGAGGCACCTGCCAGTACTGAGATGCTTGAGAAGCCACAGAGAGGCCCTTGCCAGCACTGAGATGTTTACAATGCCACTGAATCCAAAGATTTTCTTGCCCACTTTCCTGTGATTGTCCTGCATTTGATATCATTGCATGTGCCTCCTGAATCTGAAGAAAACTTTATATACTGGTATTGGACATATGGGCTAATATTAAACTTGTGGGCTTGGACTGCACTGGGTTGGGATGCTTTCTCAATGTTCCATTCCTCTTGTATATAAACCTCTCCCTTATATGCATGAGTAATTATGAATTTGTTTCTCTAGTCTACTCAGACTAGCACAAGATCCAAGGCAAGAACAAATAGTTGTGTATATGCAAAATGAGACTTCTTACTCGTATGGAGAGTTACCATTCTGGAAGCACACAGGGGCAATTCTATCCTGTCTCATAGGGTCATGATGGGCCTGAATCAACTGGATGACACTGTTTGGTTTGGTTTGGTTCCTGCCAAACTAGGAATTCTAAGTATCCCATTCACCCTTGTTACAGGCTCCAGTTTAAATTTTCAGCCTCTAACTTGGTCCAATGCAGAGCACACACACTCTGACATAAGGGGCCAGGAAAGAGCTCATAGAAACCATGTAACTGCCTTAACTTCCCAACTCAATACTTGGTCCTAAAAACACAAATTTATTCTAAGATAAATTTATGACTAAGATAAAAAAATCACTTACCTTGTTAGCTCAAAAAATGTGACTGTTTATAGTGTCTTCCCTGCAGGTGTCGAATCTTTAGTAAATACCTTCAAACAACTTGGACTTCCTAGTCTTTTTGTCAACACTAGTCTCTGAAAACAAACGCTGCAAAGATTAGTGAACAAATACAGATTAGGATAAGCCCAGACTGGCAGTGATGGCAATTTGAATGGTATTCACTGAAAAGTATTCAACAGAAAAGTGACATAGTCATAAGTACATAGTTTAAACTTGCATTGTTGCTATCCCTGCACAAGGGAAGGAATGAAATGAGGAGAGTAGTGGCTTTGTAAAACACTCTAACAAGGGTTATTTCTTGGACTAGGGTGGTAAAATGGAGATGGGAGCAAAATTAATAGAATTCAGCTATGTAATAGAGTTCAGGGAAAATGAATTGCAGTGAAATAAAAAGAGGCACCCACAACCCAAATTTCTGATGAACTGATGAACCTGAATTTCTGATGAACTGTGGGACAATAACAACATTAAGAACATTATTCTTGAAGAAATGAAAGGGTTATTAAAGACAGGAAAGAAAGAAAGAAAAGATCAAAGTGAATGTCTGAAACTTACTTTTTTTTAAAATCATTTTATTGGGGGCTCATACTACTCTTATCACAATCCATACATACATCCATTTTATGCAAAGCACATTTGTACATTTGTTGCCCTCATCCTTCTCAAAACATTTTCTTTCTACTGAAACCCTTGATATTAGCTCCTCTTTTTTCACTCCCTCCCAATGAACCCTTGATAATTTATAAATCGTTATTTTGTCATATCATACACTGTCCAATGTCTCTCTTCACCCACTTCCCTGTTGTCCATACCCCAGGACGGAGGTTATATGTAGATCCTTGTAATTGGTTCCCCCTGAAACTTACACTTAATCATGGATTTAGCTAAAGGAAATGGAAGAAATGAAGTAATAAAGTCAAAGAGCTGAATAGAAAATTTCAGAGGGAAGTTTGAGAAGACAAAAAAAAATATTACATTGAAATGTGCAAACTTCTAGAACTAGAAAACCAAAAGGGAAGGACATGCTCAGTATATGTGAAACTCAAAGAATTCAAGAAAAAAAATTCAAGAGTCAAGTTTCAATAGGGAAAGAGTCTAGGGGTAAAATACTGAATAATGAAAGAAATATCAAGAGAAGATGGAACGAATAAGCAGAATCATTATTCCAAAAAGAACTACTTAGTATTCCACCATTTCAGGTATCATATGAACAAGAATGTTGCTAAAAGAAGTTCAAGCTGAACTGAAAGCATTTGCCAAAAACAAGGTCTCAGGAATTGATGAAATATCAGTTGAAATATTTCAACAATTTGATGAAGCACTGGAAGCTGTCACTCTACTCTCAGATTAATTTGTCACTTCATCTTCCCATGTCAGGAAATTTAAAAGACAACTATTTCACCACCTGACTATAAGAGATCTTTATTTTCAAACATTCCAAAGAAAAATGACCCAAGAGAATATTAAAATTATAGAACAATATCATTGATATGACATGCATGTAAAATTTTACTGAAGGTCATCCAACATTTGTTGCAGCAGTATATTTACAGGGAATTGCCAGAAGTTCAGACCAGATTCAGAAAAAGACATAAAATAAGAGATTATCATTGTTGGTGTCAGATCAGGGATGAAAGCAGAGAATATCATAAAGATATTTACTTGTGTCTTATTGACTATGCAAAGGCATTTGATGGTATAGATAATAACAAACTATGAATAACCTTGAGAAGAATGGGAATTCCAGGATGCTTCTTTGTGCCAATGTGGAACTTATACATAAATCAAGAGGCAGTTGTGAGAACAAAATAAGGGAATACTCATGGTTTCAAATCAGGAAAGGTGAGTGTCAGGGTTTTATCCTCCCTCCATATACATTCAATCTGTATACTTAGAAAATAGTCAGACAAATCGGATTATATAAAGAAGCATGTGGTGTCAAGTTTGGAGGAAGGCTTACTAACAAGTTGTGATATGCAGATGATACATCCTTGCTTGTGAAAAGTGAGGAGGGCCTTCCTCCCATTCCACTGTAATACTCGGTCATCATTTGGGTTTCAGTTCTTTCTATTACATTACCCTTATTTCGGCCCCAGCAGGTCTCCCACACCCTCCCTGCCACCGTCTGCGGATTACCATTGTTCTGAGACAACCACTGAAGACATGTGGGGATTGAGCAAGAGTGGTAAAGATGGCTGATAGTACCCAGCTATCGAGAGATGTGACATACAACGACTTAAAAGTTTGAGGGTGAGCAAATGGTTATATGGCCCAGGAACAACAAAGCCCACCTTAAAAGAGGCGCACCAGCCTGCACGACCATAAGTTGTGGAAAGACCCAGATATGAGGCATCAAAGAACAAAAATCACATTACCATGTGCCCGCCCTCGAAACAAGATCATGGAAGACAGAAGGGAGCCGACGCAGACAGAGAGGAGAAATCTGATGGCACCCAACTATCAAATGATAAAGCACCTGGGATTGCGAAGGCTTGAGGGTGAATGGATGGACATCTAGCACAGAAGCAGCAAAGCCCACATGGAAGAAAAATACTAGCATGTGTGATCACGGAGGGCTGGAGGGAGCAGATATCAAACATCAAAGAACAAGAACCACAGCACTATGAATGGGGGGGATAGCGGAGTGGGGACCCAAGGCCCACCTGTGGGTAATTGGACACTTTCGCACAGCGGAGTGTTGGGGAGGAGACAGGCTAGTGAGGCTTAGTGAGGTGGCAATGAAGCATACAACTTTCCTCTAGTTCCTGAAGGCTTCCTCCCTCCAACTGTCATGGTCCTAGTTCTATACTACTGTGGAGATGATAAATGGAAATGCGGGGAACCCAGGAAGGAGGAACCCTGTGGGACCAGTAGTGGGAATGAAGCTGCAGGATGGGTGGAGGCAAGGTGGGGTGGAGTGGGGGAGCCAACTTCAGAGGTCTACCTATAACCTCCTACCGGGGGCACAGACACTGGGGGAGAGGGCAAGGGGAGACATCGAACAGTGTAAGTTATCACAAAGCAATAAATTATGGAGTATGGAGAGTTGGTGGGGGAGTGGACGGGAAGGGATGGGAGGCTGAGGTCAGAGGCTTTGATGGAAAGGTGGAGGTTCAGAGAGTGATGACAGCTACAGGCATGTGAAGAAGCGTGGCACAATATTTGTATTTATGTATTATGAGAAACGATGTATGAGCCCCCAATAAAATGATTAAACATGAAAAAAAGAAAAAAGTGAGGAGGGCTTGAGGCATTTGTTGATTAAGGATAAGAATTGCATCCTACAGTATGGATTACAGTTCAAAGTAACAAAGACCAAAATACTCACAACTGGAACAATAGGTACCATGATAATGGAGAAAATGATTAAAATTGAGAAAAACAATTGAAATTATCAAGGATTTTGTATTGCTTGGATCCACAAACAATGCTCAAGGAAGCAATCAAGAGATCAAAGACAAATTGTATTAGTTAAATCTGGTGCACAAATCTCCTGAGTATTGAAAGGCAAGGATGTTCCCTTGAGGACTAAGGTGTGCTGACCTAAATCATAGTATTTTCAGTTGCCTCATATGTATGTGAAAGTTGGACACTTGAATAAAGAAGATAAAAGAAGAATGCATGCATTTGAATTGTGGTGCTGGCAAAAAGTAATAAAAATACCATCAACTGCTAAAAGGCTACACAGATCTATCTGTCGTAGAGTATGGCCAGAGTGTTCCTTAGAGGCAAGGTTATATATAAAACTATGTCTTGCATGTTTTGGATATGTTGTCAGGAGAGAACAACCCCTGGAGAAGGATATCATATTTGGTAGAGGAAGCTAAAAAGAGGAAGAACTTCAAGGAGATGAATTGACACAGTGACTGCCACAAGGGGCTTAAGCATAAAAACAATTGTGAGGATGTGACAGGGGTGGGAAAAGTTGTTGTTCTGTTGTACATAGGATCATTATGAATTCAACCAACTCAATGGCACCTAACAACAAAAATAACTGGAGAGAAAGGCAAAAACCTCTCTAGAGTCATTGATAAACAAGGACACCTGTAAAGAAACTTTCCAAAGAAGTGTTGTTATGCTGGACCACAGATGAGAGGAATAGAATTCTAATAGATGGAAGAAAGGCTAAAGGTTGGGAACCTTCAAGTAAGTGTGTGGGGTTGACAGTTGTGTTAGTCCACGTAGACTAGAGGAACAAATTCATAGACACACATATGAATAGAAGGTTATGGTTTATATATTAGAGAAATAGGACAATTAGAAAGCATCCCAATCCAGTCCAGTACAAAGTCGTAAGTCCAATATTAGCCCATGTGCCCAATACCAGTCTATAACGTCTCCTTCCAACTCACAAAGTCACAGGCCAGTGGGTGCAGAGTCCAGGCACTAGCAGGGGTCCACTCATGGCTCCTCCCTTCCAGGGCTCAGGGTCCATCAAGAGAATCCAGTAGTGGCAGAAGCAACTCAGCACTGGCAGGGGTCTCCACATGGCCTCTCCAGTTTCAGAGGTCTGGCTCCATCAGGGCAGAGCTGTGTGACTTCTCCTCCGGCTCCCTAGACACTGCCATCTTGTCTTGTCTGTGATGCATTGTCTCTGATACTAACTCCCAACAACTGGGGAGATAGATTCTCATCTTCATGAGGGAAATATCGCGAGACTTCCCAGATGTATCAGGAGAAAGCCATGCCCACACAGAGGCTTCATTGGCTACTCAATGGCTATCTCCAGATTAACAGGCTAGACACCACCCCTACATCTCCATCATGAAAGTAACATAAGCACATGACCACCACAACAGTGATTCTACAGAGCAAGATCAATGATCCAGGAAAGAAAGGGCATGAGAGAAGAAAAGCCCTGAGGAAAAGGGAAAGAAAGAGACCTGGAGCTCTGCCAGAGGGACTGTCCTTTGATAGAAAAAGAGGTTCTTTTTTAACTGTAACCATCTCTTAGGAATGAAAGCATTAGCCACATATTGGTGCTTACTTAGTTTGGCAGTGAAGGAGCCTTCCATTCCTTAAGAGATGTACAAAAGTGGCCACACACAGGGAGAAAGACAATAGAGAAGGGAGTCTCAATAGTCCCAGATGGGAGTTTGTGGGCCTATGTTCCAATCTGGGAACAGAACAGCAGTGGTTGTCAGCCAGCAACTCATAGTGACTTCATGCACAAAAGAATAAAATATTACCTAGATAAGTTGTGGATCAGAATGAAAACTTGATTTCAAGAGCAGAGGCCCAGGTCTTTACTCTTAGCCTGTGATGCAAGTCTTTGATGATGGACTGATGATGACTGAGGAGTTTCATTGGCTGGGAATCAAACCTATGTCTCCTACACAGAAAGCAGAAATTCTACCAATGAATCACCCGTGCCTTCCTAAAGCAGCACCAGAGAGGCCCATTTAAAACCTTGGATGTAGAATGAGTTCAGGGATCCCTGTGGTGAGACTTCCTCAGTTGTTGCCAAACTGCTCAGAGGTGGGCATAGAAAGGTCTATGGAAGTAAACTCAGAGATGGGGCAGGAAAGGCTGAGGAATGAGAAGACATCTAAGAAGGTAATGGTAATACTTTTCTCTTTAATTCTCTGAACCTGGCTTTCTTGTCTCTCTTCATCTGAAAGCTCCACTGCAACCTAGTCAGCACAACAGTAAAAATCAAGCTTCCAGATAGAAGATGGCTGCACTGAGGTACATCGGTCAAAAGTTTCACCCACAACTCCAACAGAAGGAGCGAATTTGACCACTGAGCCACTGATGCTTTCAGTATCTTCATCCTACTTTACAGATTAGAAGAGAAAGAAAATAGACAGTTCAAAGTATGAGGACAGGAGAATTACAATATCATTATTTGAACTCAGGTCTAAATGGGGGCTTGTCCTCTGCCCGTTTTTAATTTTTTAATTTTTCCCCTTTTTCATTTAATATTTATTTTTTTCTTTCTTTCTTTGAATCATTTTATTGGGAGATCTTACAGATACCATAACATTTAACATGTGTTAAATCACAGCAAACATTATTGTGCAATTGCTATCACAATCTGTTTAAAAACATTTGCCTTCCCCACCCCCTTCCTGTGATAGTTACATAATTTTTTAAATCAATTTATTGGGGCTCATACAACTGTTATCACAATCAATACATACATCTATTGTATGCAAACCACATTGGCACATTTGTCATCATTTTCCTTATACTTAAGCCCTTGGTATTAAGTCCTCATATTTACCGTCTCTCCCCATTCTCCCTCCCTCATGAATCCTTTATAATTTATGAATTATTGTTATTTTGTCATATCACACACTGTCGGATGTCTCCCTTCACTGACTTCGCTGTTGTCCATATCCCAAGGAGGAGGTTATATATGTAACCTTATAATTAGTTCCCCCATTCTCCTCCACCTTCCCTCCACCCTCCTGGTATCACCACTCTCGCCACTTGTCCTGAAAGGATCATCTGTCCTGAATTCCACATATTTCTGGTTCCTATCTGTACCAGTGTATATCCTCTGGTCTAGCCAGATTTGGAAGGTAGAAATGGGATCATGGAAAAGTTGCATATTTCATTGTTGCTACACTGTACCTGAATTGGCTCATCTCCTACCTGCAACCCTTCTGTAAGGGCATGTCACTTCACCTATGGATGGACTTTGGGTCCAAATTATAATAATTTAATTGTTAGCTCTTTATTGCCTGATACATGATCCCTTCAACACCTCATGCTCATACAGGCTGGTGTGCTTCTTCCAAGTAGGTTTTGTTGCTTCTGAGCTATATGTCTGCTTGCTTACCTTCAAGTCTTTAAGACCCCAGAGGTTATATCTTTTGATAGCCAGGCACCATCAGCTTTCTTCACCACAGCAATCATATCAGGAAGGTGGGCACACAATGATATGATTTTTAGTTCTTTGATGTCTGATAACTGATCCCTTTGACATCTCATGGTCATACAGGTTGGTGTGTTTCTTGCACGTGGATTTTGTTGCTTCCAAGCTAGATAGTGGCTTGTTAACTTTCAAGCCTTTAAGATCTCAGGTGCTATATCTTTTGATAGCTGGGCACCATCAGCTTTCATAACCATTTTTGCTTATGCACATTTGTGATCAATGATGGCATTTGGAAGGTGAGCATCATGAAATGCCAATTTAATAGAACAAAAATGTTCTTGCATTGGGGAAGTACTTAAGCAGATGTCCAATGCTCATCTGCCGTCTTATTACTAACCTTAAAAATATATACAAAAAGATCACTTCCCCATCATTATATATAAGTATATTGACCTATATACATGCTTGTATTTAGACCTCTGTAAATGCTCTTTACCTCCCAGTTCTTTTCTCTATTTCCTTTTACATTCCTTTTGTCACACTATAATGCTCAGCCTCCATTTGGGTTTCAGTAATTTCTCTCTGTTACTTTACTCTCTTGATCAGCGCCTCTCAGGTCTCTCACACACATTATGTCACTGATTTTAGATCACTGGATTGGTCAACACCACCACCTTTGTCCCACTTCCCTATCTCCCACGTCCCCTCCGATCCATCAGTCCCATCCTTTTCTCCTCCAGACTTTCCATCTAGCCTATTTTATCTAGATAGATTTGCAGAGATAATATGTACAAAAAAATCAAGACATAAAATGAAGCGATGAAAGAAAACAAAACAATGATAACACAAAAAAATAATGTCCAGACAAAATATATAAATAAGTAAAATAATAATAATAATAACAACAACAAAAGAAAAACCTATAAATAGTTCTTTCATTGACCTCCAGGAGTGAAGCCCGGTTGATTCCATGGAGTTCCTTACCCTGGCCCCCAAACATATCTTTGGCACTCACTCAAGAAATCTATGCTCTGCTTCCCCTGCTGCTCTGCTGCACATCTTTAATGTTTTGCCTCGATGTGGTGGGGTCAGACAGGGTGCAATCCTGATCCTGCTTCCCATTGTTGTCCCTTTTGGGCCTTGGGTCAGCAAGGAATGCTGGGTTTCATAGTAGAGTCAGCAGATGGTTCTCTCTGTGCATTGACTGTGCTGAGTGGGGATATCATCCTCAAGGATCAGTGGGCCAGGATACACTCCAGTCTCTCTTCCTCCCTCTTCATTTGTTCCCATGTACTCTGGTCAGATATGACCCTCTCCCTGTGCTGCAGCTTCAGTGCTGTCCTCCAAAGCAAACTCCCTTGGAGGGAGAGGCAGTTGTCCACGTAGTTGGGATTGGGGTGGGGCCCTCAGATACCTCCACTGGCTCCCTGCTCCATGCCTTCACGCTGCATTCACATCCTACATCAGGTTTGAGTTTGGTCCCTCTATCCCTGTGGAGATATAAACAATAGGCTCCCCTTGGGTGGGTTAGTACCCCATTCCCCTCTACACATCGCCATCTTCACACACCCCTGCCCCCCTATTCAGTTGGCTACTACATATAGGCCTGGTTTTGGTCTGACTTCTGTTATACTACCTGGGACTCCCCCCAGGAATTTTTGTATACAGTAGTTTTTTCCCTACGCACCTTTTGCATAAAAAAAAAAAAATCTACCTCAGCAGACTCATGTGGTCCCAGTAGCCCTGGTGTGTTGAAGGACTTCCAGTATATTAACTATCCCACAAAAGTGCGTTGAATTGAGCCCTTTGTAATGCTATATAGACTAATTAGCTGTTATATTCCACCATGCCATATCTATCTATTTGTATGTTCTTTTGCGCTTGGCTTATTTTACCTAGCATAATTTCCTCCAGTTCCTCTTATGCGGCGATGTGCTTCATGTGCTCATTACTGCTTTTCAGCGATGCATAGTACTCCATTGTATGTATATACCAAAGCTTTTTAATCCATTCATCAGTTGATGGACATTTGGGTTGTTTCCAACTCCTTGCAATTGTGAACTGTGTTGTGATGAACATTGGAGCATAGATGTCTGGCTGTGATTTGTTTCTCTCCTCTTCTGGGTATATGCCCACTAGGGGGATTTCTGGGTCAAATACAAACAAGAATATCTAGACATGTGGTTCTCAACCTTTCTAATGCCATTACTGTTCCTCATGTTGCAGTGACCCCCCAACCACAAAACGATTTTCATTGCTACTTCATAACTGTAATTTTGCTACTGTTATAAGTTGGGCAAACCCTGTGAAAGGGTCATTTGATCCCCAAAGGAGTCATGACCCACAAGTTAAGAACCACTGATCTAGACCAAGCAAACCTGCTATCATTAAGTAGATGCCAACTTATAGTGACCCTATATGATAAGGTAAAACTGCCCTATGTTACTGAGACTGTAACTCTTTACCAGTCTTGTGATAGGTAGGTTTACTTTGCCCACCTGAACAATAGGAACATTCGGGATTAATAAGGTTGCAGTCTGATTGGAGGGCAAAGAGATAAATGGCTCAGCAAACGCCACCCACCTCTCTCTTTCTCTCTGATGATTGGATCAGCGAATGGCTGCTTTAGTTAGTTTTCTTCCTGAATTTGTGTGCTAAACTACCTGTGGGACAGCCAACCTGTGGATTGTGTCACTAGAGCTTGAGCTTCTTTGTAGACCTCTTTTACCACACTGCTGGTGCATACATTGCTTGAGATTGAGGCTGCCAGATTCTGTTGTCTTGTACTGCTTGAGCTTGACATCCCATCTGACCTACATAGCTATGTTCCTGAGATGCTGACTGCTGGTGACCTGTATAGCTGTAGGTAGCCAGACTGCCTGTATTATCCTAGGGAAGAATCAGCTGCCTGCTTTCTTGACCTTGGTCCCAGCAGCCCTGGTGTGTTGAAGGACTTCCAGTATATTAACTATCCCACAAAAGTGCGTTGAATTGAGCTCTTTGTAATGCTATATAGACTAATTAGCTGTTATATTCCACCATGCCGTATCTATCTATTTGTATAAAAACATAATTGTCCTGGTTTATTTCTCTAGAGAACCCTAACACAGGCATAGAAAGTCCCATGTTTCTCATTGAGTGAAATTGGTGGTTTCAAACTGTTTACCTTACAGTTTTCAACCCAACTAGTAAACACTGCCCCAAGGCTTTTATGTAGATAGAACAACCAAAGAGCAATAAAATAATCATCCTAATAAGAGAGTGCTGGGCAATCTTTCAGATGCCTTTTTAGTCCATCAGTCTTGAACATTTTTCAAATTTACCAGACACTTCCTGAAAGATAATCACATCCAGGAAAATAGCCACCTTTCTTAATGCCCTCTCCACCTCTCCATGACTTTATGTTCTTTTGGTCTACATATCTATGCCCCAAATGGTCCAGAATGAACTGAAATTTGACCTGCAGAATCAATAGCTGAGAATACTGGGCAGAACCAAGAGGTATGCTTAGCCAAGGCAGGATGGTCCAACCTCAGAAGCAAAGAACTTTCTATAGCCATTCTTAATAACTCGGGAGTGAGCTGTGGCCTCAAGCTGACCCCTAGTAAGAAGAGCTACCTTTAAGCACCATTTCACAGGAAAAAGCAGGTTGTGATTTGGGGATAGGCCTTTTTCCTTGCCCTTGTTGTCTGGGCAACTGCATGTTTTACAGATATCTCCATGGCACCACTGGAACCTGAATATTTAGCTAGGTGAATGCACTTTACAGAGGGAAGATCCAGCACAGAATATGACAGTCATGTCGGGTTTCTAATAGCCAAAGAAAAGGGAAATGAGACAAGGACATTTTATGAGTGTCACTATGTGCTAAGAACTAGGCTATGTGTTTTATGTACCATATTTAAAATAGTTTAAATTTATGATATGCTTCTTTTTTTTGGGGGGGGGGGGCATCACTGCTCTCCGGTGGTGGGAGTAGGAGGCCCAGCCCCACTGCTGGAATTGAACCTCCGTCCCAGTGGGCCGCAGTCCCGCACACAACCACTACGCCACCGGGGCTCAGCCCTATGATATGCTTCTTATGTGCTAGAACAGGTTGGAGCAATTTCATTTATCACACACATTGTTTCACTTCTCCTGAATGACATTATGTAATAAGATCTATTTCTATCTCCACTTTTCTGTTGCAATGTTGAGGTATATCTTAGTGTCATCACAGAAATACCTTACAACAGGTTTTCAATGGCTGGTGTTTTCAAAAGTGTCTCCCAAGACCTTCCTTGAAAGGTTCTTTCAGTGGACTCAAAATGTCAACTTTCTGGACAGCAGCCAAGAATTTAACCATTTGTGTCACCCAGGGATTCCATATGCACTTTCAGACCCAGAAATTGAACTTCAAGCAGCTTTATCAAGGCCACACAGCTAGTATATGGTCAGGATTTCAAGTTACCATGCTAGCCCCAAATATTTCTTTCATTGCCTTTAATATTTGCTAACCCATCTATTCCTGAAACCTGAATTCCATCTAATGCAAGAGTAGGAGTGGCTATTTTAAAAGAAGACTTCACTATTAACTTGTCATAGAAGCAACCTTGTGTCATCAGGAAATGTGGGGAATGTTTGCTGTCTTTTAATTCTACTTGCCCATAAATTCCTGAACAATTTTTTTAACTTCTGCTTATGTTTCCTAAAAGGTTATATAGATATTAAGGAACTGTAAATGTCTGCTCTAACATTTCCCCCACAACACTTAGCAGACATCCCCAATTAATCAGAACACTCTCTCCTATTTATCCTGAATGCAGCCTCAGAGCCCTTTTCAATCACAGCTTAACTACACAAATAAAACAAACCAGCATTTGCACAAGATAAAGTTGATTATCTTTGCATGGACATTCGAAGAAATAAGTGATAGAGAAGAAGCAATCGGAAAAATGGAAAGAATGGGATATTGGGGGCAGAAGTCCTAGAAAGAGGTGTTTGTTTTATTGGTCACTAGCTGAGCATAAACAAGGAAACTGACTTCTGTAGTTCTGTAGGAAGATCCTTTCCTCCTTCCTCCAGCTTCTAGTAGCCCTAGGTGTCCATTGCCTGGTAGATGGCAATTACTGTGGTGCTCTTCCCCCAGCACTCAGGTGTGGGGGGGGTATCACCAAACCCAGGAACAAGGGAACTTCAAGTAATCTAAAATCAATGGCAAGGACAGTATAGGATGCCTGGTGACGCTTGACCAAGGGCAATGTACCCGAGGGGTATTTCCAAAACCAGAATGAATGTACAGCACAATAGTGGGGCAAGAGGGAAGAAAAAGGGAAGAAAGGAAAGAACTAGGAAACAAAGAACATTGATAGGCATGAACATATATAAATATATTTATAGACAGTGATAGTGAAATAGATCTATGTATATATTTTTTATGCTAAGTATTAAGGCAGAATAGAGATATTGGGTCTTAGTTCAAGTATTCCCTCAATGTAAGAACACTTTTGTTCTAATAACTTGGCATTCTGTGGTGCTCACTTTACTGACATGATTGCTGAAGACAAAATGAATGCATAAGCAAATAGGACAAAGAAAGCTGATGGTGCCTGGTATAGCATCTGGGATCTTAAAGGCTTGAAGATAAACAAGTGGCCATGTAGATGAGAAACAACAAAGCCCACATGGAAGAAACACACCAGCCTGTGTGATCATGAGTTGTTGATGGCATCAGATAACAGGCATCCAAGTCCCAAAACAAAAAATCATATCAATGAGAATAAGAGGAGTGCAGAATGGAGATCCAGAGCCCATCTGTAGACATTTGGACATCCCCTTACAGAGGGGTCGCAAGCAAGAGACGAGCCAGTAAAGAGACTGTAAAGAACCAAAGAAACACACAGCTTTCCTCTAGTCCTTAATGTATCTCCCCCCTCCCCAAATATCGTGACCCCAAATCTACCTTAAAACCCAGCTAAACGAGAGCACGTACATGGGTACAGATAAGAGCTGCAAACACGGGAAATCCAGGACAGAAAGCCCTCAGGACCAATAATGAGAGTAACGATACCAGGAAGAGAAGAGAAAGGTGGGGTGGGGTGCAGTGAGGAATTGATCACAATGACTGACAGATAACCCCTCTCAGGGGAAGGGACAGCAGAAAAATGGGTGAAGGAAGATAATGGTAGGTGTAAGACGGGGAAAAATGATCTATTATCAAGGTTTCATGAGGGAGGAAGATTGGGGAAGGGGGAAATAAGCTGATACCAAAGGCTCAAGTAGAAAGAAAATGTTTTGAAAATGGTGATGGCAACATAAGCACAGATGTGCTTGACACAATTGATGGATTATGATAAGAACTGTGAGAGCCCTCCAAAAATTACTTATTTAAAAAAAGCACTCAGATTGTATTAGGACACACCCTACTCCAGTTTAACCCCCATGTTAAATGAACTAATGACATTTTCAGACAGTCTCACCTTCCGAGGTTTAAAAAACCTGCTATCAAGTCCATTCCGACTCGTAGTGACCACATAGGTTAATGCAGAACTGCCTCTGTGGGTTTTTCGGTTTGTAGCTTTTTATGAGCATAAAAATCTCATTTTTCCCTCAGAGCAACTGGTGGTTTTCAACTGCTTACCATGCATTAGAAGCTCAATGTGGAATCCAATATGCCACCAGGGCTCCTGCAAAGGTACAGAGGTTCAGATTTCAAAATAAATTGGGAAGGAGAGAGTGAGTGAGGACAGAGGGAATTCATTCAGTCCACATCAGGCAATAAAAACATAAATCTGGGGAAAGGGTCCTAACAATAGAATAAGAGAGCACAGGTTTTGCCTTGGAAATTATTTGACATTTTCCTCAAAGGAATTGTACTGGGGAGGAAGTGGTATTTTTTTAATGTACTCTGTAATGCCATGGGATTACTAGTGAGTAATGGTGACACCCACAGGGGTAAATAGGAGGATTAGTGCTGTCCAGAGAGAAAACACTGCAGAAATATGTTCTGTTGGCCAAGGAGCCTGACTACCTGATTCAATGCCTACTATGATCACATAGTAACTGTGTGATCTTAGGCAAGTTTGGTTTTTTTCCCCAGTGATTTTATCTTATTTTATGGGGCTCTTACAGCTCTTATAACATTCAACGCATCATTTGCATCAAGCATATTTGTACACATGTTGTCATATTCATGTATAAATATTTTCTACTTGAGCCCTTGGTATAAGCTCCTCTTTCCCCCTCCCTTTTTTAAATGAATTATTTTATTGGTGATTCATACAACTCCCATCATGATCCATACATGCATCCATCATATGCAGGCCACATTTTCCCACTTCTTTTCATCATCACTCTCAAAACATTCTCCCTCCACTTAGGTCCCCAGTACCAGCTCCCCATATTTCTCTCTTCCCCCCAATAAACCCTTAATAATTTACTAATTGTCATTACTTTTTCATATCGTACACTGTCCAATGTGTCCCTTCACTCACTTCCCTGTTGTCCATGCCCCAGAGAGGAGGAGATATGTAGATCCCTGAAATTGGTTCCCCTTTTCTATTCCATCATCCCTCCACGCTTCTAGTATCACCACTCCCACCACTTGTCCTGAGGGAACATCTATCCTAAATTACTCACATTTCCGATTCCAGTGTACATCGCCTGTTCTAGCTGGATTTGTCTGTTAGAATTGGGATCATGATGGTGGGAGGAAGCATTTGAGAACTAGAGGAAAGTAGCATATTTCATTGGTACTACACTGGCTAACCTCCTCCCTGCAACCCCTTTGTAAGAGGATGTCGCTTCACCTATTGATGGGCTTTGAGTCCCCAATCTGTACTCCTTCTCATTTATAATGATATAATTTTAGTTCTTTGATGCCTGACACTGGATCCCTTCAACACCTTGTGGTCACACAGGCTGGTGTGCTTCTTCCATGTGGGCTTTGCTGCTTCTGAGCTAGATGGCTGCTGTTTAACTTTCAAGTCTTTAAGACCCCAATCACTACATCTTTTGATAGCCAGTCACCATCAGCTTTCTTCACCATCTTTCCTTATGTACATATTTGTCTTCAGTGATCATATCCAGAAGGTGAGCACCATGGAATACTAATTTAATGGAACAAAATGTTATTGCACTGAAGAAGTATTTGGGTGTAAGTCCAATGTCCATCTGCTGTCCTACTACTGACTCTACTACTAACTACTACTACTATACTACATATAATAAGTATATGCTCATTGATCTATTCCCCCTCATCACATATAAATATATGTACCTATGTACATGCCTGTATTTAAACCTCTATATATGCCCTTTACCACCACCCCCCAGTTATTTCCTCTTTTTCCTTTTATTTTCCTCTTGTCCCACTATAATGCTCAGCCTCCATTTGGGTTTCAGTATTTTCTCTCTGTTACATTACTCTTGATCAATCCCTATCAGACTTCTCTAACCCACCTTGTCACTGATTTTGAATCAGTTGTTATTCCCTGCTCCCTGGGCTGATCAACACCACCTCCTTTTCCTCTCATCCCCTTCTCCCATGTCCCCTGCCGTGGAACCATCAGTCCCATCATTTTCACCTCCAGACTGTTGGTCCATCTAGGCAAGTTTTTAAAAGTATATCTATTGCTGTTATTTCTCTGAAGTTCAATCTTATCATCTAAGAAATTATATATTTGTTTTAAAAAATGCTGAATGCTATTTCATGTTCTCATTCCCAAGGAGTCAGCTCTGACTCATGAAGACTCTTATACAGCAGAATGGAAAGTTTCCAGTCTGCTGACTGGTATGGTCCCATGCATTGTTGGGGCCATTGTGTATTTTTGAGTGCCTTCCAACCTGTGGGTTCATCTGCCAGCCCTGCTTATATGAGATGTTGTGATCCATAGGGTTTATATTGACTGATTTTCTAATTACTTAAAAATGAAAAGGTCCTATTGCAATGGATCCTTTATACATCAAAAGGATAAAAGAATACTATGAGCAACTCTACAGTATCCCTGGTGGCATATTGTTATGTGTTGGGTTGCCAACTGCAAGTTCAAAACCACCCGTCATTCTGCAGAGAAAGGAGGAAGCATTCTACTCTTGTAAAGAGTTCCAGGAAATGGGGCTGGGGTGGGAGGTGGGGGGGGTGGTTTGTAGGGGAGCACAACTCTATTCTGTTTTATAGGGTCATCATGAGTCAGAAATCACTCAATGGCAATTAGCTTTCCTTAATTTTCCAAAATACACCCCTAGACATTTCTTCTTAATTTATTGAAGTCTAGAAACTCTGGTGTGGCCTGCCTACTTGGGTAACCTGATGGTATTTGAAATGCTAGTGACAGTGTTTCCAGTATATTCACAGCACACAAGCCCCTGCAGAACAATAAATTGGCAGACAGCTGGTAGGCCTGCACCGCCGTGAATGTTAGATGATATAAATTCTTGCACATAGTAGGTTTTCAACCAAAAGTTTCTTGGTTTTGTAATGACACAGAAATGAAAACAGAATGACACAGAAATGACTACAGAGTTAAGCAAGTTATAGCAAGATAGGTAGATGATGATAGGTAGATGATAAATAGATGATAGATAACAATTTCACATCAAAGTAGAGGCGATGGGAACAGGCACTGTATTTATCTTGTTCACTGATACAACTCAATATAGCAGCTAGAATAGATGTTCAACCCTTATCTATGGATTTGTTGTCTGGTTTGACTGAATGAAAGCAGAAAACCATTGAGAGACTTCATGCAGGGGAAGAACAGGATGTCATCAGCACTGTTCCCTATGCTTCAGGAGAAAGAAAGCAGAGTAATAGGCATGAGAGCAGGAAGCCCATTCTATTTTCCTCATCCAGGCCACAGATGAAGTGAAGGAAAGGTCTTTATTCAGGCACAGCATCATATCAGGAGGGACTTCTCAACAAGCTGGAAGGGTTGGAGAAATCGTTAAAGAATGGGAGGTTTGGAATTCAGATTTTTAATAAGGAGCTCTTTCTGATGGTAACAAGGCCCCATGCATAACCATAGTGAGCATGGTGAGACTCTGAGCCAAACAAGTTAAGGGTGATTGAAAGGTGATAACCTGAAAAGCCGGACGCTGCATGTATTATCTCTCCTCATAGGCAAGGTCATTTCCTCCTCAGAACAAAGTTCCCAAGTCAGCAGCATTGTCCTCCCTTTACAGATGGGGCTCAGAAAGATTTGCTTACAGGGAAGAACAAGTAAGGCACAGGGCTGGGTTTCAAGCCAGGAAAGTCTGGCTTGACTTGGTTCTGGGCCTTCTCCTATTCACCTACTGTCCATTGACTTCACTGACTTGCAGTCCTTTAAACTTGCCTAAGCCCACATGGCAGTCCACCTCTCACCTTGCTCTATGCTTGCTGCAATGATGACTCTAAAGATGCCTGCGGAGCTAGACCAACAAAGGGATGCTGCAGAAGACTAAGAGACCAGGTCACAAGAATAAGGACTGCTGTCGGGAAGCCTCTTTAACTTCCCCATCCAGAGAAGGGATACTCTGCTCTCCCAAATTTCAACTATGTGCCTGTTATACCAATTTCTGCAAAGCTAACGCATCAATCATCTAACAATTACAGTGCTAAGTGTCATACAAGACTTTGCAAATAGGTCAGTTTTGGTCACCATTTCATTCCTTTTATACATCATTACCTATTCTAGCCATTTAGAGACAACTGCTTGAAAAATAAGAGCACAGCCCAAAGTTAGTTATTGCCCCCTGGGATCATCTGTTTCTCACAGGCTGAGGAACAGGAGGACAGACATTTATCATTCTCAGAACTGCTCACAGCTCACCATCATGTTTGTTCTGTCTGCCTGATCAGTCTGCACCAAACTTTCTCTTATTGGGTTTTATTTATACCTCTCTGTTGTCATTGCAAGGAGCCCAGAGGGCCCAGTGAGTTCAGGATTGTAATGCTAATGGCAACACAGATGATTCAAACTGCCCATCACCCTGGCAAAGAATGACGAGACTGTCTGCTCCTGGTCAGATTTACAGTCTCAGAACTTTGAGGAGTAGTTCTACTCTTGGACTTTCTACTTCTGGTGATTGTGAGCTAGCATGGGTCCATCTGGCTCTCCAGAGAACAACTAGAGTAGCTAAGCATAACGTGAGTACCTATACTGAAGGCATGAGTGAGCCCCCAAGGAAGCAAAGACATGAGAGAAACAGATTCCAGAGAGAAGAGAAGCTCCGAGGTAAGTCAGCATTTGGCATCACTTTTTTCCTCGTGGCATTTACCAGTTTCACTGTGATGACTGAGACTGAAAAGCTGGACCAAAAAAATCTTATTTTTTATTTTATTTTCCCTAACAAAATACCACAAGGTAATCTTTGTTGTTAGTGTCAATCCCAGTGCATGACAAGACTATATGTGCAAAGTAGAACTACACATAGGGTTTCCAAGATTATCATGACCTTTCAGAAGCTGATCTTCAAGCCTGTCTTCTGATATTTGAAGCACTAACCTTTCAACTACGAGTAGAGCATTCAATCATTTGTGTCATCCAGAGACACACCACCACAAACCAGTGTGGTTTAGAACAACAGTATTATATTTTCTCACAGTTCAAGAGGCCAGTAGTCCACCTCTGTCCTAGATCTGGAAACATTGAATCTCTGCCTTTAGCATTTCATTGCATTCTCCTTGTGTGTCTCTGTGTATGTATCTAAAATTCCCTATCTATTTAATGGCATGAGTCATGGAATTAGGGACCACCATAAAATATTATGATCACATCCCAACTTCATTACATTTTCAAAAATCTTATTTCCAAAGAAGATCTTACAGGGTCAGGAGTTAAGATGTGTATCTACTTCATGAGTAGATGCATTTCTACTCACTGCAGCTTCAAAGAACAAAAACTGAGATTCAGAGCCCCCAGAGAAGGAAAGTCTTTGGTGAGCAATTGAGGCTTCCTATATCAAAGGGAATCATCTTTGAATGGTTCTATCCCAGGAATTAGAAGAAAGAGTTACAGACCAGACTCACAAAATCTCCGCCCAGTCCTTGAATCAGCTGAGCACCCACTGTCAACAACTGGAGTTGGCACATAGAATGTCTTGGTAAAGAGTTTAGACTTTAGAACTGAAATTATCTGTAAGCCCTTATCAGAAGAGGCCAGATTCTGATACATACATTATGGGTTCACCAGGCAGTTGTACAGCAATAATTATTATTTATTATAATAAGGATATAGAGAGCATGAGAGAGAGAGAAATCATAAGAGTCAGACACATTTCACGTTAGGGTAGCATGCTCACCTCCACCCCACTTCGTGGTCCACATGGGGAAAGAGTAGGGCAAGGAATTACATGATGTGGGAAAGGAGCCAAGAGCATCCAGCGCTCAGGGGCAGGAGAGAAGCAGGAGCAATCATGAACATTAGTTTTCCCATTTAAATAGCCTTATGAGGGGCACGTGAGCTCTATCATCTAGACATGTAGCAAGAGGGGGCTGTCATAAGGGCTATATTGTGACAATGGCTTAGGGATGCCTACGTGACTAAGGTGAGAAGGATGTGATAAGAGAAGACCTCAGACTCCTGGGGTTAGATAAATAGGTCTGTCTTGTTAATAGGTCTTGTCTGTCTTGGCAAAAACCCTTGAATCCCACCCACAGGCCTCGAGAGAAGCAAACCATCATCCTAACAGGAGCTTCAGGTAGAATAGCTAGTTTAGCTTCATCGTGAGTCACAAAAAGGCCTCAGATAACTGGGAGCTTCAGGGAGAACAACTAATATAACTTGCACACTAAATGCTGGTAATAGCTTGCTTAATATTCTGGAGTACATAATTGTGGAAAAATCCTGTCTTCATCCCACAAGCTCTACCATGGACAATTGTATAAATCACTTCCTTACCCATACTTCCCTTAGTGATCTTTTCTTTAATACAGAGACAGAATGTGAGAAAAGCATAAGCTCTAAGAACACACTAATTCCTCTGAAAGAGAAGAGAAGAAATGTGGATGAAAGCAGTACCTTGGATTGCTGAAGAACTGGGAACTGGCCCCAGCTCTGCCACAGCGACACTGTGTGATTCTGAACTAATCACTTGGCATTTGGGGGCTTTGGTTATTCTAATTTATTGAATCAGGGGATTGGATGAAAATCTCTGGGCTCCCATACAACTTTAAATTCTGTACTGTCTGTAAAAACAAATGATAGATAGTTTTGAGTCTTTTTATTAATTTTCCTTTGTTAAATGGTCTCTAGGACTGTTAGTCTGTCTGGCAGACTAGAGAAACAAATCCATAGAAACTCATATGTATATAAGAAAGAGTTTTATATAAAGGGTAATTGTACATTAAGTAAGCATCCCAACTCAGTCCAGATCAAGCCCAGAAGTCCAATATTCACTCATATATAAAGTCCTATACCCATATATAAAGTCCTCTTCAGACTCATGAAACACATGCAATGATGCCAAGCGGTCAATCATAGGGTAGAAATCAGTGGGTAGAAATCATAGGACAATCAGTGGGTAGAAAGTCTTTGGACCCAATGGCATTGTAAGCATATAAGTGCTGTCAGGGGTGTCCACATGGCTTCTCCAGCTTCCAGGGCTGTTTCAGGGTACTTCCACTGGCTTCTCCTCAGGGAGGTCTCATAAAGAGTCAGCAGAGAGAGAAAGTGTCTTCTGTCTCCAAGGACAAGAATACAGGAGTCCTCAGAATTCTCAAGAGAAGGCCATGCCCACAACTCCACCTCTTCACTCTTAATCCTCTCAATCCCAAATTGACACAAGATTATGTAATTACTGCAAGGACCAAAAAATCATTAGACAGCAATGGGAAAATCAGGTATAACCATATTTCTGCTTCACTTGAGGATGTGAGAGATGAAAATTATTCTCCCATTAACAGAGCCAAGAAAAAGGTAGGCTGACCAGAACCCTACCATGTCAACCCACTCCTTGTGTACAGAACTGTCCCTATTTCAACTACACAGAGTCAGTGAAGGAGGAGGAAGAGGTGACAACAAAATCCAAAAAGCATCTCCAGCTGCCTTTAACAAGAAAAAAACATTTCCCTCCAACCTGTAGCTCCCACTCATGAATCCATCAAATGCAGTTGTCTTTGGAATTGGTCTTTCCTCTATGTTCCTATACTCAGTAGGAGGCAGACTGTCCAGGTTTGATTCTGCCACTTTATACCTATGTGACTTTCAGCAGCTCACTTAACCTCTCAGTGCCTCAATTTTCTCAACTGGAAGGAAATAGTGCTAATAGTACCTGTTTCATAGCATTTTGAAAAATTCAGTGAGTGCCTTTTAACAACTGGCCTATATGGTACAAATACTGTAACAGTTCTGCTTAAAAGTGTTATATTACCCTTACCTTAAGCAGATGAAGCTCTTCTGGCTAATGACTTATAATTCTTCCTTGGCTCTTAGGTATTCCGTGGTATACATTTAGCTTATGTTTTTCTGAGGTCTTCTTGCTCCTCTGAGTGACAATTCTCTATCAGCTCACTCACGCTCTCTAGTGGGGTTAGCATGATTTCCAAAAGACAATAGTCTGTTCATTAACCTCCTTAGAGACAGGTGCAGCCATGGTCTTTTATTCTATAGATTTCAAGTGTAAGGTCCATATCAGTCCACTCCAGTTTTCAAGAAGGAGCCCTGATAGGACAAGAGTTGTGTACTCTTCTATTAACAAAAAGGTGGTTTGAGTTCTCCTGGTGGTTCCATGGTAGAAAAAAGACCTGGAGGTATGTTTTAGAACACATGACAGCCTGGGGTCTCCTAGTAAGACGGTGGATTAGACTGTTGAATTACCCAAACCCTCTACAACAATGACAGTGAAAACAGGTGCCAATGATAATCCTGAAACTCTGAGTTTCAATGGAAAGAATTAAAAAGTGGACTGAATACTAAGAAGGAGAAACTGAGTGATGACAACAAACAAGGAGGCATAGGGAACAGAATTGTCAACTGCGCTGATAAATCAGCTCCATGGTGAACATTGGCAAGCAGTCCTCCAATTGATATAGCAACATGATAATCTACTGTTTGCCAGGACTGCACCAGTGCCCATGCCAATAACTGGTGACTAAAAAGGTGTGATATATCCCTTATTTCCCAACTCAATGTAGTAATCAGAAGTGAAGTCAGTTTCCGCCTACACACACCAGAAACTCCCTCATGGATCAGGGGTCAGGTACAAACTACAGCTACACTTCAAAACACACACCATTGGCTTCCGTGGTCCAGTAGAGCACTCAGTGCCGCTCTGGGCATAGTAGCTCCAGGTGTTATGTGAACCAGCACTACTCCTTCCAGTACCAGATGCCTGCTCTACCTCCCCCTCCTGTACCCTCCGCCAGGAGAGCGACTGACCTATACAGAGTGCTCTGTACCACCACCTGCCAACTCCATGGCCAACAAAACCCTGCCTGAGTACCCACCCCCACAGTTTTCTCTTTTTTTCTTTTCTTTTATCTTTCATTGTTTTTGTTTTTCTTATTTTTCACTTCATTCTTATTTCTCTTTATTTTATTTACTTTATCTTATTTTTAACTCATTTTATTATGGGCTAATACATCACAGCACAATCCATCCATACATATATTGTGCAAAGCACCTTCACATGCTTATTTCTTGTTTCATTTCTTTTCCCTACCCTAGCTTTTTAAGTTGCTTTGTTCCCTAATCTTTTCCTGTTCTTTTCCCTTTGCTTCTTTTAAGTTGTTATCTTTGTTATCATAATTCAGTTCTTGTTCACTTGTTCTTTTAGTTAATTATTGTGTTTTTGTTGCACTGCTGTTGGTGATTTTTTCTCTCTTCTTTGATACTTTTTTATTTTTCTTTTTTTTTTTTTTGGTCTTACCTAGTGGGAGATAACAAATGTGTCCCTACTGCTCAACCACACTCATATTTTATACAATTCCACCTCACCACCAGTAACAACATAGCCATACCACTCCTCCTTCAGCTGATGTACAGTAACAGCATTAATGCAGCATTAAAACAGCATTAATAGCATAAATCTATAGAAACAATAACTGGATTAATGGTTTCCTGGAGGTTTGGCGGAGGAGGTTGGTGGGAAATAAGAAGTTAATGATGAGTGCAAGAATGAAGAAAATATTCTAAAGCTGATTGTGGTGTAACTTTTCTTGATGTGACAGAACTATTAAATAGTATTATTTGTGGATTCCATGCCAATAAAATGATTGGATAAATGGTTTATTTGTGACCAGGATTCCAGGACAGACAGAAACAACAAAAGGCACAGTGAAAACTGTCAAAGAATTATTGAAAGAAAGTCTCTCTAATATCATGAAAGATGACAAAAATTCAAGAATCTCAACAAGGAAAATCACTATAACATACCATTACCAAACTTTCTAAAACCAAAGCCAAGGATAGAATCCTGAAAGCAGCATGGGAACACACGAAAGTTACCTATTAGGGAAAATCAATAATCCTAAACTCTAATTTTGCAACAAACATCATGCAGGCCATAAAGTGATGAGATGACATATGTAAGACTCTGAGGGGGAAAAATGGCCAATTAAGAATTATAAGTTCTTCAAACTCAATACCAAAGTTAATTCATTTTCAGAGAAACAGAAATGAGGGGACTATATGAAAATAACATCAACCTTACAAAAAATAATAAAGGGGTGTGTGTAGGGAGGAGGGGTCTTTGGACAGACAACCATCAGCAGCAGAAAACAACCTGAGATTAGCACACATGACATCATTATGCAAAAACAAAACTATAGAATTATCCAAAGTAAAATAAACCTGCAAGACCAAAAACAGGGAATCAGCAATAACAATTTGCAAACAAAAACAAATCAAAAATATGGAATAAATAAGACAATTTCCTACCTTCCTAGTAAAAAAGACGTCAAGATGATTTCAAGATAAAACAGACAATTTGTAAAGAAAATATAAATAACAGGGTTACTTCAAAGAAAATCATATAATATGCCATCCAAATAATAATAATATAATAATAAGGATTGCTTGGGGGCAAGGTGGGGAATGGGTAAAGAAACTCTTCGAGAGGAGTACAAGAGTTGAAAGCAGTTAGAAAACACTCCTAAAAATCAACAAACAGAACTGTAACTATTTATAGGCTTTTCTTTTTGGTCTTTTGTTGTTTTTTATTAGTCTGTCTTGTTTTTGTGCTTATTACTGTCCAGGCATGCCTATCCACATAAGATAGGTGGTATAAGCAGTCCAGAGGAGAAAACAATTGGACCAACAGTACAGGTGATACAGGAGAGGGGAAGGTAGGGAAAGGGAAGGGAGATATCAATCAACCCAGGGACAAAATAGCAACAAGTGATTTAAAATCAATGGCAAGGAAGCTGTAGAATGCCTGGTGAGGCTTCACTAAAGGCAATGTAGCTGAGAGGAATTATTGAAACAAAATGAAGGCTGAACAAGATAGTGGGACAAGAGGAAAGTGAAAGGAAATAGAGGAAAGAACTAGGAGAAAAAGGACATTTTTAAAGGTCGAAATATAGTTGTGCACATATGTAAATATATTTATATATAACAATAGGGAAATAGATCTATGTCCATATATTTATATGTTAAGTATTAAGGCAGCAAACAGACATCGGGCCTCTACTCAAGTACTCTCAATGCAAAAACACTTTATCCTAATAACCTGGCATTCTGTAATGTTCACCTTCCCTATGCAATCACTGAAGATAAATTAGGTGCACAAGCAAATGTGGTGAAAAAAAGCTGATGGGGCCAGGATATCAAAAGATATAGCATCTGGGGTCTTAAAGGCTTGAAGATAAACAAGCAGCCATCTAGCTGAGAAGCAGCAAAACCCACATGAAGAAGCACACTAGCCTGTGTGATCATGAGGTGTTGATGGGAATCAGGTAACAGAGCATCAAAGACCAAAACAAAAAAGCTTGTCAATGTGAATGAGGGAAAGGGCAAAGTCTATCTGTAGACCACTGTACATCCCCTTACAGGGGAAGAGAAAAGCCAGTCAAGGTGGAGTATAGCACCAATGAAACATTCAACTTTCCCCCAGTTCTTTAATGCTTTCTGTTCCCCACAGATCCAGCTAGAACAGGGCATGTAAACTGGTACAGATAAGAACTCTCAAAAGAGGGAATCCAGGACAGATACAAGCCTAAGGACCAATAATGAGAGTAGCAATACCAGGAGGGTAGGGGAAAGGGTGGGGGGAGAGAGAACCAATCACAATGATTGACATATAACCCAGCCCGGGGGGATGAACAACAGAAAAGTGGGTGAAGGGAAACAACATGATGCAAGATATGAAAATAATAATTATTATTATTCATCAAATGTTCATGGGTGAGGGAGAGGGGAAAATTAGCTGATTCCAAGGGCTCAAGAAGAAAGAAAATGTTTTGAAAATGATGATGGCAACATATATACAAATGTGCTTGACACAATTGATGGGTACATGGATTGTGATAAGAGCTGTAAGAGTCCCTGATAAAATTTTTTTAATTTTAAAAAGAAATGGAAGAATATTACTTGAAGGTGGACTGTGTAGATTAATGATGGATATTGTCAACTTTAGACAAATTACTAAAATATTTAAAATGGGTTTAACTAGGAAAAAAAGTTAAAGGTAGCAGGAGTAAATACAACTATGTACCTGCAATAACATTATTCACAGTAATCTACGAATGGATCCATTAGCCTGAAAGCCAAAAAGGTATAGAAAGAGAATGGAAGAATACCAACCAATATATAGAGATTTAGTATCTTTGGCAAATCATATGTTCAAGTATATAAGTTACCTAATTATATATTTCATATGCTGCAAAAAATCATAAGCATAATAGAGCTTACAGGGACCTAAGTTATGAAAACTTCTTAATCATAACTAAATACCTGGAAGGAGGCAGTTACTAGGCCTGGGCACTCAGAACTAGATTAAGATCTAGTGAAGATCAGGAGGGGCATTAAGATCAATTGGCACATCATCATTCACTTTATTGAGCAGTCATTTAAGTTTCTGCTAAAGATGACAATCAAAAACACAGGCAAACAATTGGTCTAGAAGACGTCCAGCTACCACTACCAACTACTCTTAAAAAAAATCCCTTTAGAAGGATAATATGGGGAAATTATATGGACCAAAACTCAAAATTATAAAAGGAACAGGCTTACTGTTCACATAAAAAATGGTGGAATTCCTGAAACTATAATATTTATTTACTCTTTAGGCCTGGAACTGAACTCACCACGGTGGTTCAATTTTCAAGAAAGCAATAGACAATAATAACACTAGGGAAGTATGTACTTCTAAGAACAATTAGCCATTTGAGATCAACTTGCCCAAGAACAAAGTTTAGAAAGCAAGAAGGCATAATGTAATGGGAAATTTTATATTGTGAAGATGCAATCAATTGCATGAAGCACAATGTATATACATTATTAAACGGAAAACTGATTTTATTTATAAACCTTTCCTTAATTCAAAGTAATATTTTCCAACCCATTTTATTAAGAATTAATCCAGACAGCATACCATTGTATAGTTCAATCATATCAATCAGTGTTGTACAATAACTACCACAATCAGTTCCAAACATTTTCTTCTTTATTGAACTCTTTGGTACAGCTCCCCATTACCCCTCCCCACCACCCCTGTCATAACCCCCAGGAACCCTTATTCTAATTGTCGTCTCTATAGTTCACCTATCCTGGTTTCATATACTGAAAAACATAGAAAAATACTTAACAGAATCAAGAAGTCTACCAACAATGATAAAATACAACAGAGAAAACCCCAACATGAAAATTACAGAAAATATTAAAAACCAGGTCAAGCAGAAAATGTATCAGAAGGGAGATCATGTGGCAAGCATTTAACCATTCAAGTCAGATTGATCATTTTAATCTGCTCACAGACCCACCAAAAATTTACTTTTCCACATGAGGTCACTTTCAGTCAAAATGTGACCTGATAGCAGCATCCACCAACAATAGCTTCCAATCAACAGAAAGAAATGCACCAACATGCTCCAGCATATTCATTAATGTCCCATATGATAGGCATGGAAGAAGAGATAAAGCATATCCCACTCTTCCAACACCCAATCACCCCTTTCTACCTTTCCACCTTTTTTTCCAATTATTTTATTGGGGGCTCTTATAGCTCTTATAACATTTAATACATCATTTGTATCAAGCATATTTGTACACATATTGGCATTTCATTTCAAAATATTTTCCACTTGGGCCCTTAGTATAAGCTCCTCCTTCCTCCTCCCCAGTTTTTTTTTAAATGAATCATTTCATTGGGGGTTCATTCAACTCCCATGATGATCCATACATACATCAACTGTATGCAGGCCACATTTCCCCACTTCTTGCTATCATCACTCTCAAAACATGCTCCCTCCACTTAGGACCCCAGTATCAGTTCCCTATATTTCCCTTCTTTCCCACCCCTCCCCCATGAACCCTTACTAATTTACAAAGTGTTACTACTTTTTCATACTGTACACTGTTCAATGTGTCCCATCACTCACTTCCCTGTTTTCCATGCCCCAAGGAGTAGGTAGATCCCTGAAATTGTTTCCCCCTTTATATTCCACCATCCCTCCACCCTTCTGGTATCACCACTCCCACCACTGGTGCTAAGGGATCATCTATCTCAAATTCCCCATGTTTCCAACTTCACTGTACATCCCCTGGTCTAGCTGGATTTGTGTGGTAGAATTGGGAACAGGATAGTGGGTGGGAGAAAGCATTTGAGAACTAAAGGAAAGTTGCACGTTTCATTGTTACTACACTGTAACTTAACTGGCTCATCTTCTCCCTGGAACCCCTCTGTAAGAGGATGACGCTTCACATATTGATGAGCTTTGGGTCCCCAATCTGTACTCCCCCTAATTGATAATGATATAATTTTAGTTCTTTGATGCCTGACACCGGATCCTTTCAACACATCGTGGTCACACTGGCTGGTGTGTTTCATCCATGAGGGCTTTGTTGCTTCTGAGCTGAATGGCCACTTGTTTACTGAAGCCTTTAAGACCCCAACACTGGGCTGAGCTTCAGTGGCTTAGTGGTTGAGTGCGGGACTGCGGTCCACTGGCTTGGCAGTTCAAATCCAGCAGCAGCTCTCCAGGAGCAAGACTGAGTAGCTCCCACCACCACCAGAGGGCAGTGATGCCAAAACAAACAAACGAAAAGACCCCAGACACTATATCTTTTGATAGCCGGGCACCATCCACTTTCTTCACCACATTAGCTTATGCACACATTTGTCATCAGAGATGATATCAGGAAAGTGAACATGCAATGTTATGTTTTTTAGTTCTTGAAGCCTGGTATCTAATCCCTTTGAAACATCATGATCCCACAAGCTGGTGTGCTTCCTCCATGTTGGCTTTGTTGCATCTGAGCTAGATGGCTGCTTGTTTACTGTCAAGCCTGTAAGACCTCAGAAGCTACATCTTTTGATAGCTGGGCATCATCAGCTTTCTTCACCACCTTTGCTTATGCACACATTTGTCTTCAGTGATCATATCAGGAAGGTGAGCATTTTGGAGTGCCAATTTAATAAAACAAAACTTTCTTGTACTGAGGAAGTACTTGAGTGGAGGTCCGATACCCATCTACTGCCCTACTACTAAGCCTATAAGTATGCACATTGATCTACTTCCCCATCGTCACTTATAAATATATGCACCTATGTATATACCTGTATTTGAACCTCTATAAATGCCATTATGCCCCAGTTAATTCCACTATTTCCATTTACTTTCCTCTTGTCCCACTATCATGCTCAGCCTCCATTTAGGTTTCAGTATTTTATCTCTGTTACATTAGTCTTAATAAATCCCTATCGGACTTCTCTCACCCACCTTGTCACTGATTTTGAATCAACTGTTATTCCCTTTTTCCTGGGCTGGTCAACATCACCTCCTTTCCCCTCCTCACTCTCACATGTCCCCTACCCCGGGACCATCAGTCCTGTCATTTTCGCCTCCAGACTGTTTGTCCCACCTATCTTGTCTAGATAGGCGTGCAGAGGTAACAATATATGCCATAAAAATCACCTCCTAAAATGAAGCAACCAAAGAAAATAAAACAATGATAACAGCAAAAAACCCAATGTCCTATACATATATGTAAAAATAATAAAAATAATAGCAATATAAAAACCTGTCAATAGGGGCTGAGCCCTGGTGGTGTAGTGGTTGAGTGTGGGACTGCGGCCCATTGGCTTGGTGGCCCATTGGCTTGGCCCAGAGAGCAGCAGCTCTCTGGGAGTAAGGCTGGGTAGTTCCCACGACCACCAGAGGGCAGTGATGGCCTCCAAAATAAACAAAAAAATAAAACCCTGTAAATAGTTCAAGGTCTGTTGTTGACCTCCAGGAGTGTCCCCTGGTTGAGTCAGATGGGGTACCACAACCTGGCCCCAATGTATGTCCTTGGCATTCCATCTGGAACTCCACGCTCTGTTACACATTCTTAGTGTTTTGTCATGGTGTGGTTGTGTCTGACAGGGTATAATCCTGCCTTTGTTTCTCCATTGTTGACCCTGATAGGCCGTGGGTCAGTGAGGGTAGCTATATTTCATAGTGGGGCTGGCCATATGGTCCTCTCTCTGCATCAGCTGTTTTGAGTGGGAATATAGTCCTGAAGGCTCCGTGGGCCAGGATGCACTCCATTCTCTCTTCCTCCCTTTTCATTTGTTCTCTTGTGCTTTGGTTGGGCATATCTCACTCACAAGCTTCAGCTTCAGTGCTGACCTCCAAGGCAAACTCCTCTGGTGGAGAGGTGGCTGCCCCTATAGTTGGTGTTGGGGGGTGTGGTCAGATTCCTCCACTGGTTCCCCACTCCATGCTGTCATGCTACATTCACATCCTGGGTCACCAGGTTTAAGTTTTGTCCCTTTTTCCCTGTGGAGATATAAACAATACATTCCCCTTGGGTGGTTTAGAACCCCATTCCCTTTCTACACATCACCCCCCCCCACTCAGCCCTTACCCCTAGTTGGCTACCATATGTAGCCCTGGATTTGGTCTGACCCCTGCTATACTACCTGGGCCTTCTCCCAGGATTTTCTCTATAGAGTTGCTTTTTCCCCATGCCCCTTTGCATTTTTTAAACTACTATTAAGCTTACCTTGGTGAGTTCATATTGTACATGTTCTTTCGCGCTTGGCTAACTTCACTTAGCTTAATTTCCTCCAGTTCTTCCCATTCAGTGATGTGTTTCATGCCTTCATCACTGCTTTTCAGCGATGCACAGTACTCCATTGTATGTATGTACCACACAGCTTTTTAATGCATTCGTCAGTTGATGGGGATTTGAACTGCTTCCAACTCTTTGTGATTGTGAACTGTGCTGCGATGAACGTTGACGTACAGATATCTGGTCATGGATTGTTACTCGCCTCTTCTGGTTATATGCCCGGTAGGGGGATTGCTAGGTTGCATGGTAGCTCAGTTTCCATCTGCTTTAGATATCTCCAAATTGATTTCCATAGTGGCTGTACATACCTGCAGTATATAAGGGTCTCTATTTCACCACAGACTCTCCAACATTTGTTGCTTTCTGATTTTTTGAATTGGGCAATCTTTGGGGGTGTTAGGTGGTATCTCATTGTTGTTTTGATTTACATTTCTCTTATGGCTAATGATCGGGAACATTTTCTCATATGTTTATTAGTAATTCTGACTTCTGCCTCTGTGAAACTTCTGTTTAGCTCCTTTTGCCTACCTCCTCAGTGGACAGTTAGTTTTGCTCTTTTTGGAAGCTATCAGGGTATTGCAGATTTCATCTGATTTGTCATTGCTAAAGATGTTTTCCCTGTCTGCTTGCTCTCCTTTTACTCTCTTGGTGAATTCTTTCAATGTGCACCAGTGTTTTATCTTCAGTTTATCCCACCAGTCTATTTGTGCCTCCTCTGTGTTTATGTCCTTCCCTATTTCTGATAACCTATGTAATCCCTGTGCCAGTGTTCTCAGGTTGGTCCCAATTCCCTCATTGATGGCCCTAATAGTTTGGGGCTTTACTTTGAGGTCTGTGATCCCCTTTGAGTTTATTCCAGTGCATTGTGTGAGTTGAGGGTCTTGCTTCATTTTTCTACAGGCAGATATCCATTTTTCCAAACACCACTTATTGAAAAGGGCATCTGTTTCCCATTTGATATTTTGGGGGCCCTTATCAAAGATCAGTTGTCTTTATGCTGGTGTTTTTATTTCTGGGT